>JAXIVJ010008486.1:0-50000 GCA_036785665.1 Chirona hameri
TATATTTATTTTTGACTGACTTATAGCTCTCAAGTATAAGTAACTCATGACGTCAGTTTTTTAAATTGCGTTTTCTGGCTTTTACTGACCAGATACAGACAAATAAATGCCACCACTGTATTTTTAAGACAAAACTAGTCTAGAAACATGCAATGGTTATTTATATTTTAAAAATTCAAATTTTGTCCTTATTGTGACCTGACCTTGACCTGAGGGCCATTATATGGGGTCAGGCTGTGAAAATGGCTGCTTCTATCGAATTATACGTGTAAAATAAACCATACAACATGTGTCGCATGGCTTTCGTAGACCCGTGACCTTTTATGACCTGACCTTGACCTTGACCTTTGCTTACAATTTCACTTTTACTTATGCGGGAAATGCATTATACATTCTGGAGCACTTTGTGAGATAATAGTTGCAATATAAGGCTTTGGATGGAAAGTATAGCCCAAAAACTCAAATACTTACATTTTGACATTTGACCTGACCGTGACCTGACATGTGACCTTAATTTAAGAATTTCGAGTATGCATTCGATTCTTCTCGTTGAGAGCTTGCGATCACCGCATTGCGCGTCTCGCTGCGGTTATTGGTTCAGAAGATACGAGGGGGGGGGGGTAAAATTTACCCCCCCAGCGCCGCGTTTTCGGCTGGAGACCCCAGCGCCGTGCGGGTTAACTTCCAAACCAAGCAACTTAGAGCAATGCGGTAAGAACCAGCATGTTGCCTGTCATGAGAGGAATCTAGCAGTATGCGATTGTTAGGTTTCAGATCAACGGGTGACCTTCCAGGTCAAGTGAATGACCTCGGATTTACCACGTCCAGAACAGAGATTTTACTCTGCAGAAAACCTCAAAATGAGAAATTTATAAATGTAAATAAAAAGGCATGTTCCTAGACCAGTTGTGGCTCAGAAATACAAAAAGGTAATTATTTGTTCGTATCTTGTCAAAAAAAAGTAAAAAAAAACGTTATTTAAAAAATGACGTCATCAGTTTCTTACACTTAGAGAGCAATCACTCGTCAAAAATGAAGATATTGCTTTGAAATTTGGTATGGGTATTGTCCATACTCAGTACTCTCACATATATTCCGGTTTTTCTAATATGTTTGAAAGTTTTGATTTTGTGGGGATTAAAAAAAAAGTTTTATTTTATTTTAGGGGTCAAAAACCCAAAATTTTGCAAATCCGAGATCGCCATTTTAAAGAGAATGCCATTTTGTATCTTTGGTGAATTGCGTTTGCAATTTGTTTCAAACTCTGTTTTCTACGATTTTGTAAATATTTCTCATTTTTTTACCAACATGACGTCCTCAAAACATGATTATCTCCCAAACTACTCAATCAATTTCAATTAAAGTTTTACAGCCTACGTATAATTGTTGTAAACTCAACTACCAAAAATTTCAGCAAGATGCATTGCATGTGTAAAAAGTTATTCAAGAAAAAACTCGGGGGGGGGGGGCGTAGGGCGAGGGTTAATACCCTGCCTTTTAGGAATAATAAAAGAGGTACGTAAAATTAGCAGCTGATTGATATTGCCCAATCTAGAATTTTGAGGTCCGTCGCATCAGCATTGCCTGAAACTTGACAGGTAGGTCCTCCTTGCCACGCTAAACACGAACAACGTAGAATTATCCTGGAATACGGGCTACTTTTAAAGTTATAACGTTTTAAGTTTTGAATGTCTGTCAGTTGAATATCTGGCTAACTTGACGCGGAAATCTTCCAATTCCTGCGCATTCGTTTCAAAATAAAGGAAGACAGACATTCAAAATTAAAAACTCTGATATGATAATGTATAACTCTGAAAGTAGCCCGTGTGCCAGGCTAATCTTACGTTTTTCGTGTTCAGCGTGGCAAGGAGGCCTACCTGCCAAGTTTCAGGCGATTCTGAGGCGACGGGACTCAAAACTGTAGATTTCTAAAACGGTATAACTCTGAAAGTAGCCCGCGTTCCAGACTAATTTTACGTTTTTCGTGTTCAGCGTGGCAAGGAGGACGTACCTGCCAAGTTTCAGGAAATTATGAGGCTACGTGGCTCAAAATTGTAGATTGCCCAAAAGATTGATACTACTGGGCAATATCAATCTACTGCTAATTTGACGTAGCTTAATAAAAGAGACATATATGACGCAGCTATGTCAAATATGTACATTTATTTTGCCCTTGTATATGGCTATTGCTTTCAATATTTATCCTGTTTTCACATGCGTTTTTATTTGATTGATGTTGGATTAGACTATTCTCTTTTAAAATTACTTTTACTGATGTGGCCCTCTACTTTTCAACACCATGACCAGGTATATCTTGTGAAAATAACGTTTGTCTGGCTAAAAATTGAAGGTTGTGGTAATCCTAAATTTAAACTCATTTGATTTGGGTCTATGATTATTTGTGGTCTTTTTCCAGCTCAGGATGATTGGTATGCCTTCACGTCTTTCACACACCAAAATATTTATAATATTGTTCAAGTTCTTCATTAAGTGTCAATTTCACCAACATATTTTAGCTCAAAATGTAATATAACTTTTGCCAACGTAAGGGTGCATTCTAATGTTAAATGTGTGACCTATCCAGAACTAAGCCCAATGTAAAATATGCTACACTCAATCTTGTTTTGCTCATGTTTTTATGTTAACACATATAGATTGCCATTTTGTGGGTGTTTGAAATTGACAAAAATGTTACCCGTTTGTCAGTAAGTAGTGTTGTTCTATAGTGTTTATGACCCAACTAAATATGACCCTACACCCCTGGGTACCTACATAGTCTTTCTCAGTAATTTTGGGATAACATGTTGTACTACCTATTGTTGGATTTTAAATGTTATTTTATGACAAACTTTACTAACATTTTAAAGTTTCTCCTTTTCTGTGTTCATATATTTATTAATTGTTTTGTTATGATTGTTATTGAAAAATCCTTTGGTGAAAAATCCTTTGGTTTTGCGTACCGTTTACAGTATTTATTTACTTGGGTAGGCATTCACTGGCAATGTTGGGGTTGTAATATTCATGATTGGGGTTGTAGTTTTTGAGGATGCAGTTGTAGCTACAACCCCAAAAGTATATAAAGTTCCGCATGTGTTAAGACATATAACAGGGACCTCAATGCTCATTTAGTCCATTATTTCAGCAATTATCAGCGTTAAAACTTGGGCGTTTTTCGAGACTAGTATCAGATAACGAGGACTTGATCGGCACTACTGCCCACCACTTTTATCTTAAGATCAATTTTAGAGTTTTGAATTATCTGCAAGTTCTAGACTGGATCACAAAATTATTATGCAATTCAAAACTGACGGGACTTTGTATTACTACAGACGGTTCGTTTGAGGTTTTGTGTTTTTGTGGTTTTCTTATCTCTGGCCTTTAGCGTTGAGAATTTGGTGGTGGCGTATTAATTTTTTGGCATGAAAATTCATGAAAAATATATAATTTTATGGGAATACTAGGTAACAGCTGCTGTCGTTGGAACAAAACAAGTTTATTTTCCTTCAAATATTGCTTATTTTACCGGAAATATGCCATAAGTGAGGTGTTTTTATTAGCATAAAAGAGATGACTGGCTCTGCCTCAGCCGGTCCTGCAGAAAATACGCGGTGGCATCACCGCGCACTTTGGAATGTCCTTACGTGCAGAAGAGGTCATTTCCAGAAAAATGTGGCTACCGTGGGACTTCTACCACCTTTATAAGTACGTTTTACTTTGTAACTCAATTATTCTGGGAAAAAAACGTATAATCCCTTTAACGTGCCTTTGTGAGCATGTCCAGGAGAATCCCCGAGAAATATTAATATTTGAGCCAAGATAACTATAACTAACAGGTAGGTCGGAGGTTTGAATCAAGCCCAAGAAATGGCAGTAATATCATGAGACATTTCTGGCGCTGGAGAGATGTTTGTTAAACTGCGTTGTTTACCTGTGTTTTGCCATACGCTCGGGGAGCGTCTTGCGGTGTGGGGACGAGGTTACGCTGCTTTAATTAATTCATGCTAACTTCTTGAAATTGTTAACGTTCATAGACACATATACACAGTCAAATCCTCATGATAATTTATTAACCAAGACACGGTTCGTATTGATACTTAGCTATCCAGTTGTTCCGCAATCCAGACATGTTGATACCATTGTACATTTTCTGAAACATGCTAATGTGATAGTAGGTAACAACTAACAAGTGAGACTGGGAAGAACAGGATAAATTATAAACGAAAGCAACATGGTCACAGGCTTGTCTACAATATACCATGAAAGAGATGTACAAAGCCATATGGTGAAACTGGAAGTTGGAAGAAGTTTGAACACCAGGCTAATGGAGCACGGGAAATAATTTAAATATCAGAAACCCAAAACAATAGTGAAACATAGTCATGATTCATGAATGTGGAACTATACCCAGTTGGAAAGGTGCAAGGAGTATTAAAGATAATATAGACGAGAAAACAAGAATTACGCTTGAAACTGTAGTGCTTGAAGTCGGCATTTATTAATCCGAAGGGCGAAGACTGGAAGAATAACTATCTGAAATTGCTTCATTTTGTTTTTCTCAATACATAAATTAGATGTCTAACATGCGATTGCTTTGCCTGATGCCTCTTAGGAGACTAATAGGTGAAACAATATCATGTGATGTGAATGAACTTTGAATGTATGTTTGCAGTGTCAATCATCTATTGTTTTGTATGTCCTATTTGTAATGACCAACTGAAGAAGTATCAATATGAATTATGAAGCGTGTCTTGGTCAATAAATTAATATGATGAGTTGACTGTTTATTCTTGAAACACTCGGGCGGCTAAATAGTGTCTATGAAGAAGAAAAAACATCAATACTTTTTCTGATATTGTACTTATTATTGTTGTATTATTTAATACACGATATTAGCTTGAGCACATCCTTGGGTGGATAGGATAACGATTCTAGAATATATTTGAGGAGGATTTAAGCTATCTTTGGTTTTTTATTCCTGTATATAAGGAGATTACCAGTTAACATATTATCCTGGTTACAATTAATGTGTGCTATGACTACCATTTACTGCCAAGTGCCACTCCGGCACTTACATTCTGACACCAACGCCTATCCACATTCATCAACCATTTTGAGCATCTGTGATTTGAGCCATTGTGATTTCCATATTTCTTACAAACATGTACTGCTACTCAAATCATTACTGATGTGATATTCTCCATTCTGATCTTTCCACTCCACGTTTATGCATGTTTGGTGCTTATTAGTGCTGGTAAACATCTACTATGGACATTTGTATGCTATGATATGCCAATGTCAGTATTTAGTTCATTATGTTAGTGGGGGGGGGGGGGGAGGGTGGCGGGGTAGGAATGTGTATGTGTGTTGTGAATGTGTTCCCTCCTAGATGCATGTGTATGTGTTTGAATGAATAGAATGAATGTGTATGTGTTTGTGAATGTGAATGTGTTACCACCTACAATCCACATGCATGTGTATGTGTTTGAATTAATATAATGAATGTGTATGTATTTGTGAATGTGAATGTGTTCCCACATAGTACCCTATTCCTCAGGAACACAACATAATGTGTTCATTATATTGTTGTGGTGGTGGGGTGGTGGGTGGGGGTGGGGTAAAATGACCCCCCTCTAACCAGACTGGTTATTTATTTGACACTGATTGAATCGATTGGACTTGTTCAATCAAAATTCCTTGAGAAAAAAATATTCACCACCAGATCTTTTGATTCATGAATCGTGATTGGATAAAACCCTGCATCAAATCAAGGCTGATTTAATCAAAAGATTTAACAATTCTTAGCGATTCAAGTACACTGGTAAATTGTGCAAATACATGCAGATTGCAGTCCCAGTGGCTACATTTATTTATACTGAAATAGTGTTGCTGTAACAATGTTTAATGATCATATATATGTATGTTTCAATTTGTATTTATTTGACATACATTCACCACAAATATTTAATTGTTGAATGAAACGTGAATCAATTAAAATATATTTTGTATTCTTTCAATCGGAAAGAAACAATTCAGCACAAAAAATAGTGAATCCAACGGTGATTGGATCATTCCAAAATGAATCATGATTGAATCGTTCCAAAAAAGTTGAATCAATAACCAGTCTGCCTGTAACTAGAAAAATAAAGGACTAGAAAGATGCGAACAAAGCGTTTGAAAGCTCTTAACAAGGCCATTCGACGTTACTTCAGGTATGCTTTGGCTCAGGTCAATAATGAGGTCACCAAAGGTCAAATTTTCCAAGTATAGGACTTTGCTACAGGAACCCCCCAGAATATCTTGGGAACTATGATAGCTAGGAACGAACGGAAAAGGCAACCGAAAGCTCATGAAAAATTAAATCCCCTAAGTGTTATCAAATTACCAAAAGCTCAGGTCAATAGTTTAGGCCCCAGAGCTCACCAAAGGTCATGTGGGCCTTGTTTTCCCCAAAACGCTTTTAAAATACCGTTGTATTGGTTAGATATATAACAATGATTTTAACACTATCATGTTTGTCTCGTCAAGGCGCTTCGAACCATAGTAATGGTGACCTAGTTAGATCAACTTCAAAATTTGACCTCAGGTCAAGGTCATTTGGTGACCAAGGTAGGTCATGTTGCATATGGGGCGACGCGACTCGACGAGAAAACACAGTGGTGTCGTTTGCACGTCTCTATCTTTATTATATCAAGAGTTATTGGCAAAAAATGTCGGTGACCTGAGATGACCTCAGCTCACCTTGCAGATGTCACAGAGCAACAATTGCACCCGGGTTATCAATAATGAGCTAAAATAGTATGATTATTAAAGAATTGGCCTGATCTAATGCATTTTCTCTGAATAGGAAGCATTTTTATATTTTCCCATTTACTTATAATGGAAGGTCACGAAATTGACCTGACCTTAGGTCACCGATACACAAAAAAACGAGATATACGAATTGTAGGTACGTATGGCCTCATGCAATCCTGAAAGTTTCAAATCTCTCGGACAAACACTGGCTTTGGCATGACCACAAACATTTTGGGAGATAAGATCACTTGATGTGACCTGGTGACCTGACCTGAAATGACCTGCAGTTAAAACTTTCACAAAATGTGGGTAATTGATGTCCGAATAGCTGTGCCAAATTTGGTGGCGCTGCGCAGCGCCATTTTCTCGCTATTCCCGAAAAACTCAGGGGTGGGGGGTTAAAAATGACCCCCACACCACCAGGGCGAGGGTTTACATGCATACCTTTGGCCAATATTTAGGCGCATTTCAGACACTCTTGAGGCTTAAAAGTGGGCATTCTCATAAACAGAATAAAATGAACTTAACAGCTGTGCCAGAACACATTATATTTACCACCCGGTGACCGAAATTTTGAGGTCATAAGTTGGGTCAGTTTACGTGTTAAGTCAATGATGAAGGGAAAACTTCAAGCCCACGCTACGTCATGTCACGTGACGCTACCAAATCCTCTCCGTTGGGGGCCGATTTGAGCGGCGTCTGTACTCTGTAGTTCCGAGCTGGGAAAACACAGCCAACAATCTGTGTGTAATTCACGTGCCTCATGCATAGGGAACATAGTGATAGGCGTAGGAACAGGGGGCAGGGTGGAAGGGGGCAGCCCAAACATTTTGGATTTTAACATTACGTCTATGGGCATTGCATTGAAAGAGTCGACTTTAGAATACCTCCGCCCGCCTCCCTCCCCCCCCCCCCCCCCCACTTGAAAATAGTTCCTGCGCCCCTGTACCTACCAACCAGTTTAAGTGAAGTTAAGCACATACACAGGCAAATCAGTGGAGTTTACAGGCGCCACAACTACCAAGGTTATTTGGCACCCATGCCACATCCTCTGAAGCACACCCGATACGTCAAAGCAAGAGCCTGATGTCAACACTTGCACATATTTAGTATTTACTGGAAAGCCAGAAGGTATGTAAACTTAGTAAGCAGCCTACCGATTTGGTAAGGACACGAACCATTCAACCTTGAACTCGGCTGACCAACGGATGACGTCACTGGCGGTAACCGGCTCCTTCGTCGGCTCCGCGCTCACGCAGCAAACGTAGTCAGCCGCCAGTTAAGCCCAGGCTACACTATGTGTGATTTTCCGCAAATCACGCGCGTGTTATCCGAGTTGTCGGGATTTGCGTGACAGAGCAAGTTCAGCTGATAGTAAATGCATTGGGTGAGCTACACTGGCACATCACGCAGATCCCGGATGAAACGTCAAGGAAGTTCCGCAGACACGTCACGGACGGAACGATGAACTATGAACGAAAGTTCAAAATTCGTAACATGTTGTCGTGTTTTCCGAGATTGCGAGATGCAGGATTTCTATCATTTTGCTTGAGTTCGTGTCTTGTAGTGTTAATAGACCTAAACTTGAATAATGTGTGATGTGTATCGTGGCGGAAGATGAATGAAGAAGCGTTTGAACAAATTGTGAGTGTTGAAACTTGTGTTGAAGCTGGTAGATATTTATGCAGTGGTTTATCGATAAAAAATGCAGTGGTTTATCCATTTTCCTTGCGTGATTTGCGTGATCGGGAGATCCCGGACGTCACGGAAGTTCTGCAAACACGGAGAACACGCGCGTAATTTGCGGGACAATCACGCATAGTGTAGCCTGGGCTTTACAGCTTGCTGTTTCGTAAGGCCAGGGATTCACGAAGACGAGCGTGGTGAATTCTCAGTGCCCATTAATTCCTAGCACATGCTTAATTGTATAATTCAGGCCCAGTGAATTGCCGGATATGCTGTGAAACGCGCGGTGACATGCCGTGACTCTGCCTCCAGTGACGTCACATCAAGCTTCGGGCTCAAACGAGGCGGCTATAGCAGTGTCACCCCCTGCGAGCCGCAGTCCGCACACAAATCTTGCGCAACAACTCACTCGCCCCGCTGGACGGCCTCTGTTCCGTACTTGCATATCTCATCAGCGCCAAACGGTGCCACACTACCATTCTGTCTCCGTTGTAATTGAACAGCGTGTGGCGTTCACGTGCCGTTTCCCAGCCGCCAGGCTGCGCACAGTGCTAATTGTCGCAGATATTGCGCATGTTTTGGTCCGTGCACAAACGAACTCGTTGTATCGCTTGCTTATGTTTTTTTTACCTGCAGGATTATTTTAGAACTGCAGGATTATTTTAGAGCTGCAGGTTTAACTGAAAGTTGGTTTCCGCATTGGAATAACAACATTATTTAGAATTGTGTTTTCCATTGGGAAACTTAATGATATATAGGTGCGAGAATCATGACAGAGGTGATCATTTGCAAAGGTGTGGTACCTACTTCTCTGTCTAAGATTTGTCCCCGATTACTCCACAGATGGCTATATATTTGTCGCCGATTAGAATGGCAGAACGGTAACTTTTCCCAGCCTTGCACCTCCGCCCACATGGGACCCATACCGATACCATGTGAATTCCCATGCCCAAGGGCGGATCCAGCTGGCCGTTTGGGGGGGGGGGGCAAACTGTTTTTTAGCAGACCTTACCTACCCCAATTTCGAATTTCTTCCCGGATTTGGGCCACTTTATTTTGCAACCACACGATTTCGATTTTTTTATAGATTTTTTAATAGGTTTTTGACCTTTTGGGATATCGAAAAAGGAAAGATGTCAGCTTGCAGTTTGTATTGTTCCGACATTGATTTACACTGAGCAAAACTATGTCAATTGTCAGCTGTACCCAGGGGCGTCGCCGATAATTTTTTAGTGGAGTGGTCGGCTGAAATGACGAAAAAAATGTACCCCAATTTGTTATGCGTGTATTTAAGTCTTTGCAGCATTTTTAAGGTGGATTTGCATGTTATAGTAGGTACTTGTTGTTTAGCACTGCGAAGCGGCGTTAATTTTTTTCGGGTTTGCCTGATAAAACCCAGAAACATAGGCATTTTTAGCTTCTTAGCCTTGTAGAGGATAAGAAGCTAAAAATGTTATTCATTCAATTCAGCGTTACGACGAAACGAAGACAATGACGATGGCTTCGTTATGACGATGGCCACTGATGTGACGCCGCGAAGCGGCGTGAACCTTTTCATTTTAGGTCGTGGAAAACGCAATTTTAATATTGGAACCATCACGATTCCTCGGATTTTAATATTGGTTTTGACCTAATAACGACAAGGCAATAATTTTGACGCCATCGTGCTTGTCTCATCAAAACGCTTTGCCTCATAGTAGTGTTGACCAGGTCAGGTCAACTTACAAATGTGACCTTAGCTCAAGGTCAAGTGGTGGTGACTCAAGTAGGTCATGTTGCATATGGGAAAACGTGCTGCGACGAGATAAACACATTGGTGCGGTTTCACTTCTCTATCGTCATTATGTCGAGAGTTATTGACAAAACTGTTGGTGACCTCGGATGACCTCGGCTGACCTTATAGGGGTCACTGAACAAAAAGGGCACCTAGGTCATCATGAATGTTATATAATAACATGATCCAGAAGTAATTATACTGCTATCTTGCGTCTCTTTAGAATAAGAAGCATTTTAATATTTCCCCTTATACTTATAATGGGGAGGTCACGAAATTAAACCGACTTTAAGCCGCTGATATTAAAAATCCAAGATAAACGAATTGTAGATATATGTGACCTTATGAAATCCTGTAAGTGTAAATTCAATCATCCCAAAACTGTGACTGTGGTACGACCACAAGTTTTTTGGGAGGTGGGGTCACGTGACCCGGTCTGGTGACCTGACCTAAGATGACCCGAGGATTGTTTATAACATAATGTGGACAATTGATGCACAAACAGCTGTGCTAAAAATGGCGGCTTCGCTGTTTTTCCGCTATCCACAAACACCTGAGGGGGTGTCTAACCCCCCCCCCCCCCCCCCGGCACGGCGCTGGCTAAAATATAGGGATGATGTGAGCATGCAGCCAGGTGTTAGGGTATTCATGTGAAGTAAAACAATACCCCAGCTGTGCTGGGGTCATTTTTGTATGTGCTACTTTTGGTCGGGCCACTCAAAGCACTTTTACCACCACTGGCTTTTCCCTCCACTATTGGGAGCGCGACATATCTGGCGCTTTTGTTTCAATCTGTTCAACGTTGGACAACGTCTCTGAAACAAATCGCTGACACTAAATAGGTCGCCGTTGGGTGCATAAATGAACCTCTGATTGAATTGCCACTTTTTGATTGTGTATTGATTGTTTTGGGAAAAGTGGTTATTTGTATTGCTAAGCTATAGCATTGTATTATATACAGCCAGAGACAAAAGTATACAAATCTACTAATGTTGAAAATAAATTAACCATTATGATGATTGTTTTAAAAATTAAGGGTCGCAGCCACTAACTAGGCCGTCATTGGGTGCATAAGTTAAATGCTAATTTGGACACCATTTTATTCAATGTTTGTTGATTGTTAAGGATAGTGGGCCACATAATCATAATAAACAGAGTGCCATTTTGCATGCCATTTCGTCAAAAAGCAATACCGTATTTTCGTGGGAACAGAAATTCTTACCAAGTACTTGAAAATACCTACCGGTCGTTAAAAGTGTGGAACGCTTATCAACTTTAACTTTAAATATATTTCGGGAGGAATGTTTAGATGCAAAATGTGATCAATTTGTAATATATTTTGGTCTCGTCCGTCAATTTCAAGTGATAACTCCATTTTTTTGGGGGAAAATGTAATCATTTCCCTTTAAGGGTGTTTCGAAATAACATGGAATCATGTAAGTAATTGATACACGTTGACGTGTATAACGTGTATCGTGCATCCATCAACGTATCCATCCACGGATCCAGCTTTGTGTACCTACAAACCGACACAGAAATTTATCTACGGATCACAGGTTGATTTTTATTTTGTATTTGATAGAGCCTATGATTCGCTTAACCAGTTTTAACCCATTTTGATTTACGTGATGGTGCTGACCGCTGATAGGCATTTCTTTGGCAATTACAAAATGAACTGAAAAGCATTCAGCTCATGGTTTCAGGCACTTGCAGTTTCTAATGAAAAGTGGGAAAGGGCCTGCAAGATCTCAATTTTGTTTTATCAATGTCATTTCAAAACAGTGGCGTCGCCACGGTCTCAAAACTTGTACGGACACACCATGACACCGAACCTTTCGAGCGGGGAGTTGGAGGGGGGGGGGGGGGGTAGGACATGATCTTTTGCAGGGGTGTCAATACGGTGTTTAAAGGAAACCAGTCACTTTCATATTGGGATTTTTAGCGCTGAGATAGCAGTTTTAACCCGCGCTTGACCGGGGTCTCAGCAGAGCACCAATGACGGGGGGGGGGGATATTGCGATATTGGATAATGAGAGATGCATCTAAAGCATACTTGACATTTTCGAATTGAGGTCACATATCAGGTCAAGGTCGGGTCAAAGGTCAAAATGGAGGCATTTGAGTTTATGGATCATACTTTCCATTCAAAGCCTTTGATTGCAAACATGACCACCCGCAGTCCTCGCAAAGGTATAATACACGTCTTGCATGACCTGAGATTGTTGGCCAAGATCAAGATCAAGGTGAGGTCACACAAGGTCACTAGACGCAGACAATTTCCGAAAGTCATGCAATACATGTTTTATGGGATACTAGAGGGCCTGTATTGCGCGATGCGCAATTTATATAGCCTTCAATTTATATAGCCAGCTAATATCCCGTTCCCGTATCCCGTATCCCGTTCCTGCATCTCATTCCGGTATCCTGTATCCCGCATCCCGCATCCCGCATCCTGCATCCTGCATCCCGCATCCTGTATCCCGTATCCCGTATCCCGTATCCCGTATCCCGTATCACGTGTCCCGTGTCCCGTATTCTGGATCACGTCTCCCGTATCCCGTACCCCGTTCCAGTATTCCGTGCCTGTTGCTGTTCCCGTATCTCATGCCCGTATCCCGAATCACATTCCCGTATCTTTTCCAGTATCCCGTTCCCGTATCCCGTTCCTGTATCCCGTTCCCGTATCCCGTTCCCGTATCCCGTATCCCGTTCCCGTATCCCGTATCCCGTTCCCGTATCCCGTATCCCGTTCCCCGTTCCCCGTTCCCCGTTCCCGTATCCCGTTCCCGTATCCCGTTCCCGTTCCCCTATTCCGTTCCCGCATCGCGTTCCCGTATCTCCTTCCCGCATCCCGTTCCCATTTCCCGTTTCCGTATCCCGTTTCCATATCCCGTTTCCGTATCCCGTTTCCGTATCCCGTTTCCGTATCCCGTTTCCGTATCCCGTTCCCGTATCCCGTTCCCGTATCCCGTTCCCGTATCCCGTTCCCGTATCCCGTTCCCGTATCCCGTTCCCGTATCCGTTCCCGTATCCGTTACCGTATCCCGTTCCCGTATCCCGTTCCCGTATCCCGTTCACATATCAAGTTCCCGTATCCCGTATCCCGTTCCCGTATCCAGTTACCGTATCCCATTCCCGTATCCCGTTTCCGTATCCTGTTTACGTATCCCGTGCCCGTATACCGTGTCTCGTTCTTGTAACCCGTTCCCGTATCCCGTTCCCGTATCCCGTTCCCGTATCCCGTTCCCGTATCCCGTTCCCGTATCCCGTTCCCGTATCCCGTTCCCGTATCCCGTTCCCGTATCCCGTTCCCGTCCCCGTATCCAATTCCCCTATCCCGTATCCCATTCCCGTAACCCGTTCCCGTATCCCGTTCCCGTATCCCGTTCCCGTATCCCGTTCCCATATCCCGTTCCCGTATCCCGTTCCCGTATCCCGTTCCCGTATCCCGTTCCCGTATCCCGTTCCCGTATCCCGTTCCCGTATCCCGTTCCCGTATCCCTTTCCCGTATCCCGTTCCCGTATCCCGTTCCCGTATCCCGTTCCCGTATCCCGTTCCCGTATCCCGTTCCCGTATCCCGTTCCCGTATCCCGTTCCCGTATCCCGTTCCCGTGTTCCGTTCCCGTATCCCGTTCCCGTATCCCGTTCCCGTATCCCGTTCCCGTATCCCGTTCCCGTATCCCGTTCCCGTATCCCGTTTCCGTATCACGTTTCCGTATCCCGTTTCCGTATTCCGTTCCCGTATCCCGTTCCCATATCCCGTTCCCATATCCCGTTCCCGTATCCCGCTCCCGTCTCCCGTTCCCGTATCCCGTTCCCGTATCCCGTTCCCGTATCTCGTTCCCGTATCCCGTTCCCATATCCCGTTCCCGTATCCCATTCCCGTATCCCATTCCCGTATCCCATTCCCGTATCCCGTATCCCGTTCCCGTATCCCGTATACCTTAATCAGCTCCCGTATCCAGTTCCCGTATCCCACTCCCGTATCTCATTCCCGTATAGTGTACACCGTTCCGATATCTTCTTACCATATCTAGTTCCCGTATCTCATTCCCGTATCCTGTTCCCGTATCTAGTTCCAGCATCCCTTTATCGTACCCAGTTTCCGTATCTTGTTGCCGTATTTCGTTCCCATATCTTCCTACCGTATCTTGTTGCCGTATCGCAGTATCTGCCAAAACATTCTAGCGGTTTAAATGCCTGAAATCTGTCAACCGACTTCAACAAAATATCCTCGCGAGGGAGGTGCGATGTCAGCTAGTCAAGCGGTCATGGATGAATTTGACTGAAGCAGTGTCAGTCTTGGGCAAAATGAAGCAATCGTAGTGTGTGGTAGGATTACATAATATACATGCATTATAAATGACTCACGATAATATGTTAGCGGAATATTAGGTACACGCCAGTGCTCGCGGATCTTGGCATGTTTGTAGACCCACCTACCACGAGCAACGAGCCGGACGCTACGTTATTGCTGGCGGGCGGCGCCGCCGGCGCCAGACTACGCAAGCAAACGAGCCGGACGTTACGTTATTGCGTGAGGGAGCTATCGCCGGCCGCCGGCCGGCGCCCGACTGGCGCATAGCGTCGGTAATCGTTTACGTTTGACTTCAGCATAAGTTACCTACGAGCGATTAGCAAAATATTTTGGGTGGATATAGGTCAGCAAGAACGGTGCTGTCCGTCTGTGTAAATTTTCCGGTCAAGTTTGTCCTCATTTTGGGTGTTATGGCGGTGTGAAGGATTCAACTGTCCAAAAACATTGCAATTCGACTTCAACGCCAAAATATAAGTCTCACAGCTTTGAGTAACGAATATATTTTGAAGACGGTCACTGCGCCTGCAAAATGGTGCCCGGATCAGCGTTCTACGTCAAACAGTTTCCGAGCACCAATTGAAATCCTGAATAGGCCAATTTTTCATTAAAGTGGTCACAACCTTGCACGTGGCACGCGCATCGCTCTGGACGACACTCTATATGCAAGGCCAATCGATTATTTATCACATAGTGTTGCTCGCATACCGCTGCGACTCTCGGTTGCCGAGCAAGCGGCCGGGGAACCGGGCGAAACTTGCCCGTTTTTCGCGATTTCCGAATGACTCGTTTCCCATGTTAAACGAATGGCGCACGCACGCACGCGCCGACGCCGCACCTTCGGTTTTTTTAAACTGAAAATTCAATACGACCTGTTGAATAACGGGACCCAAAAGTCCTGAAAAAATCACCCTCATAACTCATCAGACGGCTGCACAGGAACCGATTTAGGGCGTCACTCCGGCGGCGGCGGCGGCGGCGGGTCATCTTTTAGGATTTACTAGAGGGACTGTATTGCGCGATGCGCAATATATATAGCCAGCTAATTCATATATGCTAGCCGTTTTCCGTATCCCGTATTCCGTATTCCGTATTCCGTATTCCGTATATCGTTTTCCGTATTCCGTATTCCGTATTCCGTATCCCGTTTCCGTATCCAGTTCCCGTATCCTGTATCCCGTATCCCGTCCCCGTATCCCGTATCATGTTCTAGTATCCCGTTTTCGTATCCAGTTCCCGTATCCCCTTCCCGTATCCCGTCCCCGTATCCCGTACCTATATCCCGTACCTGTATCCCGTACTTGTATCCCGTGCCTGTATCCCGTACCTGTATCCCGTACCTGTATCCCGTACCTGTATCCCGTACCTGTATCCCGTACCTGTATCCCGTACCTGTATCCCGTACCTGTATCTCGTTCCCGTATATCGTTCTCGTATCCCGTATCCCGCTTCCATATCCAGTTCTGGTATCGTGATCCAGTATCCTGTTCCGGTATCCTGTTCCGGTATCCTGTTCCGGTATCCTGTTCCGGTATCCTGCTCCGGTATCCTGTTCCCGTATCCCATTCCCGTATCCCGTTCCTGTATCCCGTTCCTGTATCCCGTTCCTGTATTCCGTTCCCGTATCCATTTCCCGTATCCCGTGCCCATATCCCGTTACCGTATCCCGTTACCGTATCCCGTTACCGTATCCCGTTACCGTATCCCGTTACCGTATCCCGTTACCGTATCCCGTTACCGTATCCCGTTACCGTATCCCGTTACCGTATCCCGTTACCGTATCCCGCTACCGTATCCCGTTACCGTATCACGTTCCCGTATCACGTTCCGGTATCCCGTTCCGGTATCCCGTTCCGGTATCCCGTTCCGGTATCCCGTTCCCGTATCACGTTCCCGTATCCCATTCCCGTATCCTGTTCCCGTATCCCATTCCCGTATCCTGTTCCCGTATCTCGTTCCCGTAAGCCGTTCCCGATCCTGTTCCCGTATGTCGTTCCCGTATCCCGTTCCTGTATCCCGTTCCTGTATCCCGTATCCCATTCCCGTATCCCGTTCCCTTATCCCGTTCCCTTATCCCGTTCCCGTATCCCGTTCCCGTATCCCGTTCCCGTATCCCGTTCCCGTATCCCGTTCCCGTATCCCGTTCCCGTATCCCGTTCCCGTATCCCGTTCCCGTATCCCGTTCCCGTATCCCGTTCCCGTATCCCGTTCCCGTATCCCGTTCCCGTATCCCGTTCCCGTATGATGTGCCCGTATCCCGTTCCTGTATCCAGTTCCCGTATCCCGTTCCTGTATCCAGTTCCCGTATCCCGTTCCCGTATCCCATATCCCATATCTTTTTACCGTATCTCATTCCCGTGTCGCAGTCTCTGCCAAAACATTTTAGCGGTTTACAGGCCTGCAATATGTCAACCGGCTTCAACAAAATCTCCCCGAGAGGGAGGTGCGACGTCGGCTAGTCATGCGCTCATTGATGAATTTGACTGCGGCAGTGTCAGTCTTGGGCAAACTTAAACGATGCTATTTTATTCGACGCAATTATTACGCAACGTTAGCGTCGGTAATCGTTTACATTTGACTTCAGCATGAGTTACCTATGAGCGATTTACATAATATTTTGGGTGGATATAGGTCAGCAAGAACGGCGCTATCCGTCTGTGTAAATTTGCCTGACAAGTTTGTCCTCGTTTTGGGTGTTACGGCGGTGTGAAGGATTAAATTGTCCAAAAATATTGCATTTCAACTTCAACTCCAAAATATTAGTCACACAGCTTTGAGTAACACATATAATTTGAAGACGGTCGCTGCGCCTGCAAAATGGTGCCCGGTTCAGCCTTCAACGTCGAATGGTTTCCGAGCACCAATTTAAATCCTGAATATGCCAATTGTATCATGAAAGTGGTCACAACTTTGCACGTGGCACGCGCATCGTTCTCAACGACATCTTATACGCCAGGCCAATCGATTATCTATCACATAGTGTTGGTCGCATACCGCTGCGACTCTTGGTTGCCGAGCAAGTGGCCGGGGAACCGCGAGGAACTGGCCCGTTTTTCGCGATTTTCGAATGTCGCGTTTCCCATGTTAAACGAATGGCGGACGCGAACACGCGCCGACGCCGCACCGTTGGTCTTATTAAGCTGAAAATTTAATACGACCTGTTGAATCACGGGATCCAAAAGTCCTTAAAAAAATCATCCTCATAACTCATCAGACGACTGCACAGGAACGATTTAGGGCGTCACTCCGGCGGCGGCGGCGGCGGCGGCGGCGGCGGCGGGTCATCTTTTAGGATTTATAATATAGAGACTAGAGGGCCTGTATTGCGCGATGCGCAATTTATATAGCCAGCTACCTTAAATATGCTAGCCGTTTCCCGTATCCCGTATTCCGTATTCCGTTTTTCGTATTCCGTATTCCGTATTCCGTATCTCGTATTCCGTATCTCGTATCTTGTATTCCGTATTCCGTATTCCGTATTCCGTATTCCATTATCCGTATCCCGTTCCCGTATTCCGTTCCCGTATCCTGTATCCCGTATCCCGTTCCCGTATCCCATTCCCGTATCCCATTCCCGTATCCTTTTCCCGTATCCCGTATCCCGTTCCCGTATCCCGTTCCCGCATTCCGTTCCCGTATCCCGTTTTCGTATCCCGTTCCCGTATCCCGTTCCCGTATCCCGTTCCCGTATCCCGTTCCCGTATCCCGTTCCCGTATCCCGTTCCTGTATCCTGTTCCCGTATCCCGTTCCCGTATCCCGTTCCATAATCCCGTTCCCGTATCCCGTTCCCGTATCCCGTTCCCGTATCCCGTTCCCGTATCCCGTTCCCGTATCCCGTTCCCGTATCCCGTTCCCGTATCCCGTTCCCGTATCCCGTTCCCGTATCCCGTTCCCGTATCCCGTTCCCGTATCAAGTATCCTGTTACCGTATCCCGTTCCCGTTCCTAGATGGCCTGTATTGCGCGATGCGCAATTTATATAGGCAGCTAATTTATATAGCCAGCCGTATTCCGTATTCCATATTCCGTATTCCGTTACCGTATCCCGTATCCCGTATCCCGTATCCCGTATCCCGTATCCCGTATCCCGTATTCCGTATCACGTTCCCGTATCCCGTTCGCATATTCCGTTAGCGTATCCCGTTCTCGTATCGCGTTCGCGTATCCCATTCCCTTATTCCGTTCCCGTATCCTGTTCCCGATCCCGTTCCCGTATCTCGTTCCCGTATCTCGTTCCCGTATCCCGTACCTGTATCCATTACCTGTATCTCGTACCTGTATCTCGTACCTGTATCTCGTACCTGTATCTCGTTCCCGTATCTCGTTCCCGTATCTCGTTCCCGTATCCCGTATCCCGCTTCCATATCCCGTTCCGGTATCGTGTTCCGGTATCCTGTTCCGGTATCCTGTTCCGGTATCCTGTTCCGGTATCTTGCTCCGGTATCCCGTTCACGTATCCCATTCCCGTATCCCGTTCCTGTATCCCGTTCCTGTATCCCGTTCCTGTATCCCGTTCCCGTATCCAGTTCCCGTATCCAGTTCTCGTGTCCCGCATCCCGTTCCCGTATCCTGTTCCCGTATCCCGTTCCCGTATCCCGTTCCCGTATCCCGTTCCCGTATCCCGTTCCCGTATCCCGTTCCCGTATCCCGTTCCCGTATCCCGTTCCCGTATCCCCTTCCCGTATCCCGTTCCCGTATCCCATTCCCCTAACCCGTTCCCGTATCCCGTTCCCGTAACCCGTTCCCGTATCCCGTATTTCGTTCCCGTATCCCGTTCCCGTATCTCGTTCCCGTATCCCGTTCCCGTATCCCGTTCTCGTATCCCGTTTCCGTATCCGGTTCCCGTATCCAGTTCCCGTATCCCGTTCCCGTATCCCGTATATCGTTCCCGTATCCCGTTCCCGTATACCATTCCCGTATTTCGTTCCTATATCCGGTTCCCGTATCCCGTTCCCGTATCCCGTTCCCGTATCCCGTTCCCGTGTCCCGTTCCCGTATCCCGTTCCCGTATCCCGTTCCCGTATCCCGTTCCCGTATCCCGTTCCCGTATCCCGTTCCCGTATCCCGTTATCTATCCTGTTCTCGTATCCTGTTCCGGTATTGCGTTCCCGTATACCGTTCCGTATCCCATTCCCGTATCCCGTATCCCGTTCCCGTATCCCGTCCCCATATCCCGTTTCCGTATACTGTTACCCTATCCCGTTCCCGGATCCTGTTCTCGTATCCCGTTCCCGTATTCCGTTCCCGTATTCCGTTCCCGTATTCCGTTCCCGTATCCCGTTCCCGTATCACATCCTGTTCCCGTATCCCATTCCCGTATCTCATTCCCGTATCCCATTCCCGTATCCCATTCCCGTATCCCATTCCCGTATCCCATTCCCGTATCCCATTCCCGTATCCCATTACCGTATCCCATTACCGTATCCCATTCCCGTATCCCATTCCCGTATCCCATTCCCGTATCCCATTCCCGTATCCCGTTGCCGTATCCCGTTGCCGTATCCCGTTCCAGTCTCCCGTATCGCGCTCCCACTCCAGCCCCCGTTCCCGTATCCCGTTTCCGTTTCTTGTTTCGGTATCCCATTCCAGTATCACATTCCCGTATCACGTTCCTGTATCACGTTCCCGTATCCCGCTCCTGTATCCCGATCCCGTATCCCGCTCCCGTATCCCGCTCACGTATCTTATTCCCGTATCTAGTACACCGTTCCGATATCTCCTTACCATATCTAGTTACCGCATCTCATTCCCGTATCCTGTTCCCGTATCTCGTTCCACCATCCCTTTCTCGTACCCAGTTTCCGTATCTTGTTGCCGTATTTCGTTCCCATATCTTCTTACCGTATCTCGTTCCCGTGTCGCAGTCTCTGCCAAAACATTTGAGCGGTTTACATGCCTGAAATATGTCAACCGGCTTCAGCAAAATTTCCCCGGGAGGGAGGTGCGACGTCTGATAGTCATGCGCTCATTGATGAATTTGACTGCGGCAGTCTTGGGCAAACTGAAGCGATGCTATTTTATTCGACGCAATTATTTCGCAACGTTAGAGGGCCTGTATTGCGCAATGCGCAATTTATATAGCCAGCTAATTTATATATGCTAGCCGTTTCCCGTATCTCGTATTCCGTATTCAGTATTCCGTATTCCGTATTCCGTAGTAATATCTCGTATTCCGTATCCCGTTCCCGTTCTTGTATCCCGTTCCCTCCCGTATCTCGTTCCCGTATCCCGTTCCCGTATCTCGTTCCCGTATCCCGTATCCCGTTCCCGTATCCCGTTCCCGTTCCCGTATCTCGTTCCCGTTCCCGTATCACGTTCCCGTATCTCGTTCCCGTTCCCTTATCCCGTTCCCGTATCTCGTTCCCGTGTCCAGTTACCGTATCCCGTTCCCGTATCCCGTTCCCGTATCCCGTTACCGTATCCTGTTCCCGTATCCCGTTCCCGTATCCTGTTTCCGTATCCCGTATCCCGTTCCCGTATCCCGTTCCCGTATCCCGTGTTCCATTCCCGTATCTCGTTCCCGTATCCCGTTCCCGTATGCCGTTCCCGTATGCCGTTCCCGTATGCCGTTCCCGTATCCCGTTCCCGTATCCCGTATCCCGTTTCCGTAACCCGTGCCCGTATCCCGTTCCCGTATCCCGTATCCCGTTCCCGTATCCCGTTCCCGTATCCCGTTCCCGTATCCTGTAACTGTATCCCGTTCCCGTATCCTGTATCCCGTTCCCGTATCCCGTTCCCGTATCCCGTTCCCGTATCCCGTTCCCGTATCCCGTTCCCGTATCCCGTATCCCGTTCCCGTATCCCGTTCCCGTATCCCGTTCCCGTATCCCGTTCCCGTATACCGTTCCCGTATCCCGTTCCCGTATCCCGTTCCCGTATCCCGTTCCAGTATCCCGTTCCCGTATCTCGTGCCCGTATCCTGTGCCCGTATCCCGTGCCCGTATCCCGCTCCCTGTTCCCGTATCCAGTTTCCGTATCCCGTTCCCGTATCCAGTACATGTATCCCGTATACCGTTACCGTATCCCTTAATCAGCTCCCGTATCCAGTTTCCGTATCCCGTTCCCGTAACCCCTATTCCGTAGTCCGTATCTCGTATTCCGTATTCCGTATCCCGTTCCCGTTCTTGTATCCCGTTCCCGTATCCCGTTCCCGTATCCCATTCCCGTATCCCGCTCCCATATCCCGCTCCCACTCCAGCCCCCGTTCCCGTATCCCGTTTCCGTTTCTTGTTTCGGTATCCCATTCCAGTATCACATTCCCGTATCACGTTCCTGTATCACGTTCCCGTATCCCGTTCCCGTATCCCGTTCCCGTATCCCGTTACCGTATCCTGTAACTGTATCCCGTTCCCGTATCCTGTATCCCATTCCCGTATCCTGTATCCCGTTCCCGTATCCCATTCCCGTATCCCGTTCCCGTATCCCGTTCCCGTATCCCGTGCTCGTATCCCGTTCCCGTACCCCGTTCCCGTATCCCGTTCCCGTATCCCGTTCCCGTATCCCGTTCCCGTATCCCGTTCCCGTATCCCGTTCCCGTATCCCGTTCCCGTATCCCGTTCCCGTATCCCGTTCCCGTATCCCGTTCCCGTATCCCGTTCCAGTATCCCGTTCCCGTATCTCGTGCCCGTATCCTGTGCCCGTATCCCGTGCCCGTATCCCGCTCCCTGTTCCCGTATCCAGTTTCCGTATCCCGTTCCCGTATCCAGTACATGTATCCCGTATACCGTTACCGTATCCCTTAATCAGCTCCCGTATCCAGTTTCCGTATCCCGTTCCCGTAACCCGTAGTCCGTATCTCGTATTCCGTACTCCGTATCCCGTTCCCGTTCTTGTATCCCGTTCCCGTATCCCGTTCCCGTATCCCATTCCCGTATCCCGCTCCCGTATCCCGCTCCCGTATCCCGCTCCCGTATCCCGCTCCCGTATCCCGCTCCCGTATCCCGCTCCCGTATCCCGCTCCCGTATCCCGCTCCCGTATCCCGCTCCCGTATCTTGCTCCCGAATCAAGCTCCCGTATCTCATTCCCGTATCTCGTACACCGTTCCGATATCTCCTTACCATATCTAGTTACCGTATCTAATTCCCGTATCCTGTTCCCGCATCTCGTTCCAGCATCCCTTTTTCGTACACAGTTTCCGTATCTTGTTGCCGTATTTCGTTCCCATATCTTTTTACCGTTCTCGTTCCCGTGTCGCAGTCTCTGCCAAAACATTTTAGCGGTTTACATGCCTGAAATATGTCAACCGACTTCAACAAAATCTCCCCGGGTGGGAGGTGCGACGTCAGCTAGTCATGCGCTCATTGGTGAATTTGACTGCGGCAGTGTCAGTCTTGGGAAAATTTAGCGATGCCATTTTATTCGACGAAATTATTTCGCAACGTTAGCGTCGGTAATCGTTTACGTTTGACGTCAGCATGAGTTACCTATGAGCGATTTACAGAATATTTTGGGTGGATTTAGGTCAGCAAGAATGGCGCTCTCCGTCTGTGTAAATTTGCCGGTCAAGTTTGTCCTCGTTTTGGGTGTTACGGCGGTGTGAAAGATTAAATTGTCCAAAAATATTGCATTTCAACTTCAACTCCAAAATATTAGTCACACAGCTTTGAGTAACATATAATTTGAAGACGGTCCCTGCGCCTGCAAAATGGTGCCCGGATCAGCCTTCTACGTCGAACGGTTTCCGAGCACCAATTTAAATCCTGAATATGCCAATTTTATCATGAAAGTGGTCACAACCTTGCACGTGGCACGCGCATCGCTCTGGACGACACTCTATATGCAAGGCCAATCGATTATTTATCACATAGTGTTGCTCGCATACCGCTGTGACTCTCGGTTGCCGAGCAAGCGGCCGGGGAACCGGGCGAAACTTGCCCGTTTTTCGCGATTTCCGAATGACTCGTTTCCCATGTTAAACGAATGGCGCACGCACGCACGCGCCGACGCCGCACCTTCGGTTTTTTTAAACTGAAAATTCAATACGACCTGTTGAATAACGGGACCCAAAAGTCCTGAAAAAATCACCCTCATAACTCATCAGACGGCTGCACAGGAACCGATTTAGGGCGTCACTCCGGCGGCGGCGGCGGCGGCGGGTCATCTTTTAGGATTTACTAGAGGGACTGTATTGCGCGATGCGCAATATATATAGCCAGCTAATTCATATATGCTAGCCGTTTTCCGTATCCCGTATTCCGTATTCCGTATTCCGTATTCCGTATATCGTTTTCCGTATTCCGTATTCCGTATTCCGTATCCCGTTTCCGTATCCAGTTCCCGTATCCTGTATCCCGTATCCCGTCCCCGTATCCCGTATCATGTTCTAGTATCCCGTTTTCGTATCCAGTTCCCGTATCCCCTTCCCGTATCCCGTCCCCGTATCCCGTACCTATATCCCGTACCTGTATCCCGTACTTGTATCCCGTGCCTGTATCCCGTACCTGTATCCCGTACCTGTATCCCGTACCTGTATCCCGTACCTGTATCCCGTACCTGTATCCCGTACCTGTATCCCGTACCTGTATCTCGTTCCCGTATATCGTTCTCGTATCCCGTATCCCGCTTCCATATCCAGTTCCGGTATCGTGATCCAGTATCCTGTTCCGGTATCCTGTTCCGGTATCCTGTTCCGGTATCCTGTTCCGGTATCCTGCTCCGGTATCCTGTTCCCGTATCCCATTCCCGTATCCCGTTCCTGTATCCCGTTCCTGTATCCCGTTCCTGTATTCCGTTCCCGTATCCATTTCCCGTATCCCGTGCCCATATCCCGTTACCGTATCCCGTTACCGTATCCCGTTACCGTATCCCGTTACCGTATCCCGTTACCGTATCCCGTTACCGTATCCCGCTACCGTATCCCGTTACCGTATCACGTTCCCGTATCACGTTCCGGTATCCCGTTCCGGTATCCCGTTCCGGTATCCCGTTCCGGTATCCCGTTCCCGTATCACGTTCCCGTATCCCATTCCCGTATCCTGTTCCCGTATCCCATTCCCGTATCCTGTTCCCGTATCTCGTTCCCGTAAGCCGTTCCCGATCCCGTTCCCGTATGTCGTTCCCGTATCCCGTTCCTGTATCCCGTTCCTGTATCCCGTATCCCATTCCCGTATCCCGTTCCCTTATCCCGTTCCCTTATCCCGTTCCCTTATCCCGTTCCCGTATCCCGTTCCCGTATCCCGTTCCCGTATCCCGTTCCCGTATCCCGTTCCCGTATCCCGTTCCCGTATCCCGTTCCCGTATCCCGTTCCCGTATCCCGTTCCCGTATCCCGTTCCCGTATGATGTGCCCGTATCCCGTTCCTGTATCCAGTTCCCGTATCCCGTTCCTGTATCCAGTTCCCGTATCCCGTTCCCGTATCCCATATCCCATATCTTTTTACCGTATCTCATTCCCGTGTCGCAGTCTCTGCCAAAACATTTTAGCGGTTTACAGGCCTGCAATATGTCAACCGGCTTCAACAAAATCTCCCCGAGAGGGAGGTGCGACGTCGGCTAGTCATGCGCTCATTGATGAATTTGACTGCGGCAGTGTCAGTCTTGGGCAAACTTAAACGATGCTGTTTTATTCGACGCAATTATTACGCAACGTTAGCGTCGGTAATCGTTTACATTTGACTTCAGCATAAGTTACCTATGAGCGATTTACATAATATTTTGGGTGGATATAGGTCAGCAAGAACGGCGCTATCCGTCTGTGTAAATTTGCCTGACAAGTTTGTCCTCGTTTTGGGTGTTACGGCGGTGTGAAGGATTAAATTGTCCAAAAATATTGCATTTCAACTTCAACTCCAAAATATTAGTCACACAGCTTTGAGTAACACATATAATTTGAAGACGGTCGCTGCGCCTGCAAAATGGTGCCCGGTTCAGCCTTCAACGTCGAATGGTTTCCGAGCACCAATTTAAATCCTGAATATGCCAATTGTATCATGAAAGTGGTCACAACTTTGCACGTGGCACGCGCATCGTTCTCAACGACATCTTATACGCCAGGCCAATCGATTATCTATCACATAGTGTTGGTCGCATACCGCTGCGACTCTTGGTTGCCGAGCAAGTGGCCGGGGAACCGCGAGGAACTGGCCCGTTTTTCGCGATTTTCGAATGTCGCGTTTCCCATGTTAAACGAATGGCGGACGCGAACACGCGCCGACGCCGCACCGTTGGTCTTATTAAGCTGAAAATTTAATACGACCTGTTGAATCACGGGATCCAAAAGTCCTTAAAAAAATCATCCTCATAACTCATCAGACGACTGCACAGGAACCGATTTAGGGCGTCACTCCGGCGGCGGCGGCGGCGGCGGCGGCGGCGGCGGGTCATCTTTTAGGATTTATAATATAGAGACTAGAGGGCCTGTATTGCGCGATGCGCAATTTATATAGCCAGCTACCTTAAATATGCTAGCCGTTTCCCGTATCCCGTATTCCGTATTCCGTTTTTCGTATTCCGTATTCCGTATTCCGTATCTCGTATTCCGTATCTCGTATCTTGTATTCCGTATTCCGTATTCCGTATTCCGTATTCCATTATCCGTATCCCGTTCCCGTATTCCGTTCCCGTATCCTGTATCCCGTATCCCGTTCCCGTATCCCATTCCCGTATCCCATTCCCGTATCCTTTTCCCGTATCCCGTATCCCGTTCCCGTATCCCGTTCCCGTATTCCGTTCCCGTATTCCGTTCCCGTATCCCGTTTTCGTATCCCGTTCCCGTATCCCGTTCCCGTATCCCGTTCCCGTATCCCGTTCCCGTATCCCGTTCCCGTATCCCGTTCCCGTATCCCGTTCCTGTATCCTGTTCCCGTATCCCGTTCCCGTATCCCGTTCCATAATCCCGTTCCCGTATCCCGTTCCCGTATCCCGTTCCCGTATCCCGTTCCCGTATCCCGTTCCCGTATCCCGTTCCCGTATCCCGTTCCCGTATCCCGTTCCCGTATCCCGTTCCCGTATCCCGTTCCCGTATCCCGTTCCCGTATCCCGTTCCCGTATCAAGTATCCTGTTACCGTATCCCGTTCCCGTTCCTAGATGGCCTGTATTGCGCGATGCGCAATTTATATAGGCAGCTAATTTATATAGCCAGCCGTATTCCGTATTCCATATTCCGTATTCCGTTACCGTATCCCGTATCCCGTATCCCGTATCCCGTATCCCGTATCCCGTATCCCGTATCCCGTATCCCGTATTCCGTATCACGTTCCCGTATCCCGTTCGCATATTCCGTTAGCGTATCCCGTTCTCGTATCGCGTTCGCGTATCCCATTCCCTTATTCCGTTCCCGTATCCTGTTCCCGATCCCGTTCCCGTATCTCGTTCCCGTATCTCGTTCCCGTATCCCGTACCTGTATCCATTACCTGTATCTCGTACCTGTATCTCGTACCTGTATCTCGTACCTGTATCTCGTTCCCGTATCTCGTTCCCGTATCTCGTTCCCGTATCCCGTATCCCGCTTCCATATCCCGTTCCGGTATCGTGTTCCGGTATCCTGTTCCGGTATCCTGTTCCGGTATCCTGTTCCGGTATCTTGCTCCGGTATCCCGTTCACGTATCCCATTCCCGTATCCCGTTCCTGTATCCCGTTCCTGTATCCCGTTCCTGTATCCCGTTCCCGTATCCAGTTCCCGTATCCAGTTCCCGTGTCCCGTATCCCGTTCCCGTATCCTGTTCCCGTATCCCGTTCCCGTATCCCGTTCCCGTATCCCGTTCCCGTATCCCGTTCCCGTATCCCGTTCCCGTATCCCGTTCCCGTATCCCGTTCCCGTATCCCGTTCCCGTATCCCCTTCCAGTATCCCGTTCCCGTATCCCATTCCCCTAACCCGTTCCCGTATCCCGTTCCCGTAACCCGTTCCCGTATCCCGTATTTCGTTCCCGTATCCCGTTCCCGTATCTCGTTCCCGTATCCCGTTCCCGTATCCCGTTCTCGTATCCCGTTTCCGTATCCGGTTCCCGTATCCAGTTCCCGTATCCCGTTCCCGTATCCCGTATATCGTTCCCGTATCCCGTTCCCGTATACCATTCCCGTATTTCGTTCCTATATCCGGTTCCCGTATCCCGTTCCCGTATCCCGTTCCCGTATCCCGTTCCCGTATCCCGTTCCCGTATCCCGTTCCCGTATCCCGTTCCCGTATCCCGTTCCCGTATCCCGTTCCCGTATCCCGTTCCCGTATCCCGTTCCCGTATCCCGTTATCTATCCTGTTCTCGTATCCTGTTCCGGTATTGCGTTCCCGTATACCGTTCCGTATCCCATTCCCGTATCCCGTATCCCGTTCCCGTATCCCGTCCCCATATCCCGTTTCCGTATACTGTTACCCTATCCCGTTCCCGGATCCTGTTCTCGTATCCCGTTCCCGTATTCCGTTCCCGTATTCCGTTCCCGTATTCCGTTCCCGTATCCCGTTCCCGTATCACATCCTGTTCCCGTATCCCATTCCCGTATCTCATTCCCGTATCCCATTCCCGTATCCCATTCCCGTATCCCATTCCCGTATTCCATTCCCGTATCCCATTCCCGTATCCCATTACCGTATCCCATTACCGTATCCCATTACCGTATCCCATTCCCGTATCCCATTCCCGTATCCCATTCCCGTATCCAATTCCCGTATCCCGTTGCCGTATCCCGTTGCCGTATCCCGTTCCAGTCTCCCGTATCGCGCTCCCACTCCAGCCCCCGTTCCCGTATCCCGTTTCCGTTTCTTGTTTCGGTATCCCATTCCAGTATCACATTCCCGTATCACGTTCCTGTATCACGTTCCCGTATCCCGCTCCTGTATCCCGATCCCGTATCCCGCTCCCGTATCCCGCTCACGTATCTTATTCCCGTATCTAGTACACCGTTCCGATATCTCCTTACCATATCTAGTTACCGCATCTCATTCCCGTATCCTGTTCCCGTATCTCGTTCCACCATCCCTTTCTCGTACCCAGTTTCCGTATCTTGTTGCCGTATTTCGTTCCCATATCTTCTTACCGTATCTCGTTCCCGTGTCGCAGTCTCTGCCAAAACATTTGAGCGGTTTACATGCCTGAAATATGTCAACCGGCTTCAGCAAAATTTCCCCGGGAGGGAGGTGCGACGTCTGATAGTCATGCGCTCATTGATGAATTTGACTGCGGCAGTCTTGGGCAAACTGAAGCGATGCTATTTTATTCGACGCAATTATTTCGCAACGTTAGAGGGCCTGTATTGCGCAATGCGCAATTTATATAGCCAGCTAATTTATATATGCTAGCCGTTTCCCGTATCTCGTATTCCGTATTCAGTATTCCGTATTCCGTATTCCGTAGTAATATCTCGTATTCCGTATCCCGTTCCCGTTCTTGTATCCCGTTCCCTCCCGTATCTCGTTCCCGTATCCCGTTCCCGTATCTCGTTCCCGTATCCCGTATCCCGTTCCCGTATCCCGTTCCCGTTCCCGTATCTCGTTCCCGTTCCCGTATCACGTTCCCGTATCTCGTTCCCGTTCCCTTATCCCGTTCCCGTATCTCGTTCCCGTGTCCAGTTGCCGTATCCCGTTCCCGTATCCCGTTCCCGTATCCCGTTACCGTATCCTGTTCCCGTATCCCGTTCCCGTATCCTGTTTCCGTATCCCGTATCCCGTTCCCGTATCCCGTTCCCGTATCCCGTGTTCCATTCCCGTATCTCGTTCCCGTATCCCGTTCCCGTATGCCGTTCCCGTATGCCGTTCCCGTATGCCGTTCCCGTATCCCGTTCCCGTATCCCGTATCCCGTTTCCGTAACCCGTGCCCGTATCCCGTTCCCGTATCCCGTATCCCGTTCCCGTATCCCGTTCCCGTATCCCGTTCCCGTATCCCGTTCCCGTATCCTGTAGCTGTATCCCGTTCCCGTATCCTGTATCCCGTTCCCGTATCCCGTTCCCGTATCCCGTTCCCGTATCCCGTTCCCGTATCCCGTATCCCGTTCCCGTATCCCGTTCCCGTATCCCGTTCCCGTATACCGTTCCCGTATCCCGTTCCCGTATCCCGTTCCCGTATCCCGTTCCAGTATCCCGTTCCCGTATCTCGTGCCCGTATCCTGTGCCCGTATCCCGTGCCCGTATCCCGCTCCCTGTTCCCGTATCCAGTTTCCGTATCCCGTTCCCGTATCCAGTACATGTATCCCGTATACCGTTACCGTATCCCTTAATCAGCTCCCGTATCCAGTTTCCGTATCCCGTTCCCGTAACCCCTATTCCGTAGTCCGTATCTCGTATTCCGTATTCCGTATCCCGTTCCCGTTCTTGTATCCCGTTCCCGTATCCCGTTCCCGTATCCCATTCCCGTATCCCGCTCCCATATCCCGCTCCCACTCCAGCCCCCGTTCCCGTATCCCGTTTCCGTTTCTTGTTTCGGTATCCCATTCCAGTATCACATTCCCGTATCACGTTCCTGTATCACGTTCCCGTATCCCGTTCCCGTATCCCGTTCCCGTATCCCGTTACCGTATCCTGTAACTGTATCCCGTTCCCGTATCCTGTATCCCATTCCCGTATCCTGTATCCCGTTCCCGTATCCCATTCCCGTATCCCGTTCCCGTATCCCGTTCCCGTATCCCGTTCTCGTATCCCGTTCCCGTACCCCGTTCCCGTATCCCGTTCCCGTATCCCGTTCCCGTATCCCGTTCCCGTATCCCGTTCCCGTATCCCGTTCCCGTATCCCGTTCCCGTATCCCGTTCCCGTATCCCGTTCCCGTATCCCGTTCCCGTATCCCGTTCCAGTATCCCGTTCCCGTATCTCGTGCCCGTATCCTGTGCCCGTATCCCGTGCCCGTATCCCGCTCCCTGTTCCCGTATCCAGTTTCCGTATCCCGTTCCCGTATCCAGTACATGTATCCCGTATACCGTTACCGTATCCCTTAATCAGCTCCCGTATCCAGTTTCCGTATCCCGTTCCCGTAACCCGTAGTCCGTATCTCGTATTCCGTATTCCGTATCCCGTTCCCGTTCTTGTATCCCGTTCCCGTATCCCGTTCCCGTATCCCATTCCCGTATCCCGCTCCCGTATCCCGCTCCCGTATCCCGCTCCCGTATCCCGCTCCCGTATCCCGCTCCCGTATCCCGCTCCCGTATCCCGCTCCCGTATCCCGCTCCCGTATCTTGCTCCCGAATCAAGCTCCCGTATCTCATTCCCGTATCTCGTACACCGTTCCGATATCTCCTTACCATATCTAGTTACCGTATCTAATTCCCGTATCCTGTTCCCGCATCTCGTTCCAGCATCCCTTTTTCGTACACAGTTTCCGTATCTTGTTGCCGTATTTCGTTCCCATATCTTTTTACCGTTCTCGTTCCCGTGTCGCAGTCTCTGCCAAAACATTTTAGCGGTTTACATGCCTGAAATATGTCAACCGACTTCAACAAAATCTCCCCGGGTGGGAGGTGCGACGTCAGCTAGTCATGCGCTCATTGGTGAATTTGACTGCGGCAGTGTCAGTCTTGGGAAAATTTAGCGATGCCATTTTATTCGACGAAATTATTTCGCAACGTTAGCGTCGGTAATCGTTTACGTTTGACGTCAGCATGAGTTACCTATGAGCGATTTACAGAATATTTTGGGTGGATTTAGGTCAGCAAGAATGGCGCTCTCCGTCTGTGTAAATTTGCCGGTCAAGTTTGTCCTCGTTTTGGGTGTTACGGCGGTGTGAAAGATTAAATTGTCCAAAAATATTGCATTTCAACTTCAACTCCAAAATATTAGTCACACAGCTTTGAGTAACATATAATTTGAAGACGGTCCCTGCGCCTGCAAAATGGTGCCCGGATCAGCCTTCTACGTCGAACGGTTTCCGAGCACCAATTTAAATCCTGAATATGCCAATTTTATCATGAAAGTGGTCACAACCTTGCACGTGGCACGCGCATCGCTCTGGACGACACTCTATATGCAAGGCCAATCGATTATTTATCACATAGTGTTGCTCGCATACCGCTGCGACTCTCGGTTGCCGAGCAAGCGGCCGGGGAACCGGGCGAAACTTGCCCGTTTTTCGCGATTTCCGAATGACTCGTTTCCCATGTTAAACGAATGGCGCACGCACGCACGCGCCGACGCCGCACCTTCGGTTTTTTTAAACTGAAAATTCAATACGACCTGTTGAATAACGGGACCCAAAAGTCCTGAAAAAATCACCCTCATAACTCATCAGACGGCTGCACAGGAACCGATTTAGGGCGTCACTCCGGCGGCGGCGGCGGCGGCGGGTCATCTTTTAGGATTTACTAGAGGGACTGTATTGCGCGATGCGCAATATATATAGCCAGCTAATTCATATATGCTAGCCGTTTTCCGTATCCCGTATTCCGTATTCCGTTTTCCGTATTCCGTATATCGTTTTCCGTATTCCGTATTCCGTATTCCGTATCCCGTTTCCGTATCCAGTTCCCGTATCCTGTATCCCGTATCCCGTCCCCGTATCCCGTATCATGTTCTAGTATCCCGTTTTCGTATCCAGTTCCCGTATCCCCTTCCCGTATCCCGTCCCCGTATCCCGTACCTATATCCCGTACCTGTATCCCGTACTTGTATCCCGTGCCTGTATCCCGTACCTGTATCCCGTACCTGTATCCCGTACCTGTATCCCGTACCTGTATCCCGTACCTGTATCCCGTACCTGTATCTCGTTCCCGTATATCGTTCTCGTATCCCGTATCCCGCTTCCATATCCAGTTCCGGTATCGTGATCCAGTATCCTGTTCCGGTATCCTGTTCCGGTATCCTGTTCCGGTATCCTGTTCCGGTATCCTGCTCCGGTATCCTGTTCCCGTATCCCATTCCCGTATCCCGTTCCTGTATCCCGTTCCTGTATCCCGTTCCTGTATTCCGTTCCCGTATCCATTTCCCGTATCCCGTGCCCATATCCCGTTACCGTATCCCGTTACCGTATCCCGTTACCGTATCCCGTTACCGTATCCCGTTACCGTATCCCGTTACCGTATCCCGTTACCGTATCCCGTTACCGTATCCCGTTACCGTATCCCGCTACCGTATCCCGTTACCGTATCACGTTCCCGTATCACGTTCCGGTATCCCGTTCCGGTATCCCGTTCCGGTATCCCGTTCCGGTATCCCGTTCCCGTATCACGTTCCCGTATCCCATTCCCGTATCCTGTTCCCGTATCCCATTCCCGTATCCTGTTCCCGTATCTCGTTCCCGTAAGCCGTTCCCGATCCCGTTCCCGTATGTCGTTCCCGTATCCCGTTCCTGTATCCCGTTCCTGTATCCCGTATCCCATTCCCGTATCCCGTTCCCTTATCCCGTTCCCTTATCCCGTTCCCGTATCCCGTTCCCGTATCCCGTTCCCGTATCCCGTTCCCGTATCCCGTTCCCGTATCCCGTTCCCGTATCCCGTTCCCGTATCCCGTTCCCGTATCCCGTTCCCGTATCCCGTTCCCGTATCCCGTTCCCGTATCCCGTTCCCGTATGATGTGCCCGTATCCCGTTCCTGTATCCAGTTCCCGTATCCCGTTCCTGTATCCAGTTCCCGTATCCCGTTCCCGTATCCCATATCCCATATCTTTTTACCGTATCTCATTCCCGTGTCGCAGTCTCTGCCAAAACATTTTAGCGGTTTACAGGCCTGCAATATGTCAACCGGCTTCAACAAAATCTCCCCGAGAGGGAGGTGCGACGTCGGCTAGTCATGCGCTCATTGATGAATTTGACTGCGGCAGTGTCAGTCTTGGGCAAACTTAAACGATGCTATTTTATTCGACGCAATTATTACGCAACGTTAGCGTCGGTAATCGTTTACATTTGACTTCAGCATAAGTTACCTATGAGCGATTTACATAATATTTTGGGTGGATATAGGTCAGCAAGAACGGCGCTATCCGTCTGTGTAAATTTGCCTGACAAGTTTGTCCTCGTTTTGGGTGTTACGGCGGTGTGAAGGATTAAATTGTCCAAAAATATTGCATTTCAACTTCAACTCCAAAATATTAGTCACACAGCTTTGAGTAACACATATAATTTGAAGACGGTCGCTGCGCCTGCAAAATGGTGCCCGGTTCAGCCTTCAACGTCGAATGGTTTCCGAGCACCAATTTAAATCCTGAATATGCCAATTGTATCATGAAAGTGGTCACAACTTTGCACGTGGCACGCGCATCGTTCTCAACGACATCTTATACGCCAGGCCAATCGATTATCTATCACATAGTGTTGGTCGCATACCGCTGCGACTCTTGGTTGCCGAGCAAGTGGCCGGGGAACCGCGAGGAACTGGCCCGTTTTTCGCGATTTTCGAATGTCGCGTTTCCCATGTTAAACGAATGGCGGACGCGAACACGCGCCGACGCCGCACCGTTGGTCTTATTAAGCTGAAAATTTAATACGACCTGTTGAATCACGGGATCCAAAAGTCCTTAAAAAAATCATCCTCATAACTCATCAGACGACTGCACAGGAACCGATTTAGGGCGTCACTCCGGCGGCGGCGGCGGCGGCGGCGGCGGCGGCGGGTCATCGTTTAGGATTTATAATATAGAGACTAGAGTGCCTGTATTGCGCGATGCGCAATTTATATAGCCAGCTACCTTAAATATGCTAGCCGTTTCCCGTATCCCGTATTCCGTATTCCGTTTTTCGTATTCCGTATTCCGTATTCCGTATCTCGTATTCCGTATCTCGTATCTTGTATTCCGTATTCCGTATTCCGTATTCCGTATTCCATTATCCGTATCCCGTTCCCGTATTCCGTTCCCGTATCCTGTATCCCGTATCCCGTTCCCGTATCCCATTCCCGTATCCCATTCCCGTATCCTTTTCCCGTATCCCGTATCCCGTTCCCGTATCCCGTTCCCGTATTCCGTTCCCGTATCCCGTTTTCGTATCCCGTTCCCGTATCCCGTTCCCGTATCCCGTTCCCGTATCCCGTTCCCGTATCCCGTTCCTGTATCCTGTTCCCGTATCCCGTTCCCGTATCCCGTTCCATAATCCCGTTCCCGTATCCCGTTCCCGTATCCCGTTCCCGTATCCCGTTCCCGTATCCCGTTCCCGTTTCCCGTTCCCGTATCCCGTTCCCGTATCCCGTTCCCGTATCCCGTTCCCGTATCCCGTTCCCGTATCCCGTTCCCGTATCCCGTTCCCGTATCAAGTATCCTGTTACCGTATCCCGTTCCCGTTCCTAGATGGCCTGTATTGCGCGATGCGCAATTTATATAGGCAGCTAATTTATATAGCCAGCCGTATTCCGTATTCCATATTCCGTATTCCGTTACCGTATCCCGTATCCCGTATCCCGTATCCCGTATCCCGTATCCCGTATCCCGTATCCCGTATTCCGTATCACGTTCCCGTATCCCGTTCGCATATTCCGTTAGCGTATCCCGTTCTCGTATCGCGTTCGCGTATCCCATTCCCTTATTCCGTTCCCGTATCCTGTTCCCGATCCCGTTCCCGTATCTCGTTCCCGTATCTCGTTCCCGTATCCCGTACCTGTATCCATTACCTGTATCTCGTACCTGTATCTCGTACCTGTATCTCGTACCTGTATCTCGTTCCCGTATCTCGTTCCCGTATCTCGTTCCCGTATCCCGTATCCCGCTTCCATATCCCGTTCCGGTATCGTGTTCCGGTATCCTGTTCCGGTATCCTGTTCCGGTATCCTGTTCCGGTATCTTGCTCCGGTATCCCGTTCACGTATCCCATTCCCGTATCCCGTTCCTGTATCCCGTTCCTGTATCCCGTTCCTGTATCCCGTTCCCGTATCCAGTTCCCGTATCCAGTTCCCGTGTCCCGTATCCCGTTCCCGTATCCTGTTCCCGTATCCCGTTCCCGTATCCCGTTCCCGTATCCCGTTCCCGTATCCCGTTCCCGTATCCCGTTCCCGTATCCCGTTCCCGTATCCCGTTCCCGTATCCCGTTCCCGTATCCCCTTCCCGTATCCCCTTCCCGTATCCCGTTCCCGTATCCCATTCCCCTAACCCGTTCCCGTATCCCGTTCCCGTAACCCGTTCCCGTATCCCGTATTTCGTTCCCGTATCCCGTTCCCGTATCTCGTTCCCGTATCCCGTTCCCGTATCCCGTTCTCGTATCCCGTTTCCGTATCCGGTTCCCGTATCCAGTTCCCGTATCCCGTTCCCGTATCCCGTATATCGTTCCCGTATCCCGTTCCCGTATACCATTCCCGTATTTCGTTCCTATATCCGGTTCCCGTATCCCGTTCCCGTATCCCGTTCCCGTATCCCGTTCCCGTATCCCGTTCCCGTATCCCGTTCCCGTATCCCGTTCCCGTATCCCGTTCCCGTATCCCGTTCCCGTATCCCGTTCCCGTATCCTGTTCCCGTATCCCGTTCCCGTATCCCGTTCCCGTATCCCGTTATCTATCCTGTTCTCGTATCCTGTTCCGGTATTGCGTTCCCGTATACCGTTCCGTATCCCATTCCCGTATCCCGTATCCCGTTCCCGTATCCCGTCCCCATATCCCGTTTCCGTATACTGTTACCCTATCCCGTTCCCGGATCCTGTTCTCGTATCCCGTTCCCGTATTCCGTTCCCGTATTCCGTTCCCGTATTCCGTTCCCGTATCCCGTTCCCGTATCACATCCTGTTCCCGTATCCCATTCCCGTATCTCATTCCCGTATCCCATTCCCGTATCCCATTCCCGTATCCCATTCCCGTATCCCATTCCCGTATCCCATTCCCGTATCCCATTACCGTATCCCATTCCCGTATCCCATTCCCGTATCCCATTCCCGTATCCCATTCCCGTATCCCATTCCCGTATCCCGTTGCCGTATCCCGTTGCCGTATCCCGTTCCAGTCTCCCGTATCGCGCTCCCACTCCAGCCCCCGTTCCCGTATCCCGTTTCCGTTTCTTGTTTCGGTATCCCATTCCAGTATCACATTCCCGTATCACGTTCCTGTATCACGTTCCCGTATCCCGCTCCTGTATCCCGATCCCGTATCCCGCTCCCGTATCCCGCTCACGTATCTTATTCCCGTATCTAGTACACCGTTCCGATATCTCCTTACCATATCTAGTTACCGCATCTCATTCCCGTATCCTGTTCCCGTATCTCGTTCCACCATCCCTTTCTCGTACCCAGTTTCCGTATCTTGTTGCCGTATTTCGTTCCCATATCTTCTTACCGTATCTCGTTCCCGTGTCGCAGTCTCTGCCAAAACATTTGAGCGGTTTACATGCCTGAAATGTGTCAACCGGCTTCAGCAAAATTTCCCCGGGAGGGAGGTGCGACGTCTGATAGTCATGCGCTCATTGATGAATTTGACTGCGGCAGTCTTGGGCAAACTGAAGCGATGCTATTTTATTCGACGCAATTATTTCGCAACGTTAGAGGGCCTGTATTGCGCAATGCGCAATTTATATAGCCAGCTAATTTATATATGCTAGCCGTTTCCCGTATCTCGTATTCCGTATTCAGTATTCCGTATTCCGTATTCCGTAGTAATATCTCGTATTCCGTATCCCGTTCCCGTTCTTGTATCCCGTTCCCTCCCGTATCTCGTTCCCGTATCCCGTTCCCGTATCTCGTTCCCGTATCCCGTATCCCGTTCCCGTATCCCGTTCCCGTTCCCGTATCTCGTTCCCGTTCCCGTATCACGTTCCCGTATCTCGTTCCCGTTCCCTTATCCCGTTCCCGTATCTCGTTCCCGTGTCCAGTTACCGTATCCCGTTCCCGTATCCCGTTCCCGTATCCCGTTACCGTATCCTGTTCCCGTATCCCGTTCCCGTATCCTGTTTCCGTATCCCGTATCCCGTTCCCGTATCCCGTTCCCGTATCCCGTGTTCCATTCCCGTATCTCGTTCCCGTATCCCGTTCCCGTATGCCGTTCCCGTATGCCGTTCCCGTATGCCGTTCCCGTATCCCGTTCCCGTATCCCGTATCCCGTTTCCGTAACCCGTGCCCGTATCCCGTTCCCGTATCCCGTATCCCGTTCCCGTATCCCGTTCCCGTATCCCGTTCCCGTATCCTGTAACTGTATCCCGTTCCCGTATCCTGTATCCCGTTCCCGTATCCCGTTCCCGTATCCCGTTCCCGTATCCCGTTCCCGTATCCCGTTCCCGTATCCCGTTCCCGTATCCCGTATCCCGTTCCCGTATCCCGTTCCCGTATCCCGTTCCCGTATCCCGTTCCCGTATCCCGTTCCCGTATCCCGTTCCCGTATCCCGTTCCAGTATCCCGTTCCCGTATCTCGTGCCCGTATCCTGTGCCCGTATCCCGTGCCCGTATCCCGCTCCCTGTTCCCGTATCCAGTTTCCGTATCCCGTTCCCGTATCCAGTACATGTATCCCGTATACCGTTACCGTATCCCTTAATCAGCTCCCGTATCCAGTTTCCGTATCCCGTTCCCGTAACCCCTATTCCGTAGTCCGTATCTCGTATTCCGTATTCCGTATCCCGTTCCCGTTCTTGTATCCCGTTCCCGTATCCCGTTCCCGTATCCCATTCCCGTATCCCGCTCCCATATCCCGCTCCCACTCCAGCCCCCGTTCCCGTATCCCGTTTCCGTTTCTTGTTTCGGTATCCCATTCCAGTATCACATTCCCGTATCACGTTCCTGTATCACGTTCCCGTATCCCGTTCCCGTATCCCGTTCCCGTATCCCGTTCCCGTATCCCGTTACCGTATCCTGTAACTGTATCCCGTTCCCGTATCCTGTATCCCATTCCCGTATCCTGTATCCCGTTCCCGTATCCCATTCCCGTATCCCGTTCCCGTATCCCGTTCCCGTATCCCGTTCTCGTATCCCGTTCCCGTACCCCGTTCCCGTATCCCGTTCACGTATCCCGTTCCCGTATCCCGTTCCCGTATCCCGTTCCCGTATCCCGTTCCCGTATCCCGTTCCCGTATCCCGTTCCCGTATCCCGTTCCCGTATCCCGTTCCCGTATCCCGTTCCCGTATCCCGTTCCAGTATCCCGTTCCCGTATCTCGTGCCCGTATCCTGTGCCCGTATCCCGTGCCCGTATCCCGCTCCCTGTTCCCGTATCCAGTTTCCGTATCCCGTTCCCGTATCCAGTACATGTATCCCGTATACCGTTACCGTATCCCTTAATCAGCTCCCGTATCCAGTTTCCGTATCCCGTTCCCGTAACCCGTAGTCCGTATCTCGTATTCCGTATTCCGTATCCCGTTCCCGTTCTTGTATCCCGTTCCCGTATCCCGTTCCCGTGTCCCATTCCCGTATCCCGCTCCCGTATCCCGCTCCCGTATCCCGCTCCCGTATCCCGCTCCCGTATCCCGCTCCCGTATCCCGCTCCCGTATCCCGCTCCCGTATCCCGCTCCCGTATCCCGCTCCCGTATCTTGCTCCCGAATCAAGCTCCCGTATCTCATTCCCGTATCTCGTACACCGTTCCGATATCTCCTTACCATATCTAGTTACCGTATCTAATTCCCGTATCCTGTTCCCGCATCTCGTTCCAGCATCCCTTTTTCGTACACAGTTTCCGTATCTTGTTGCCGTATTTCGTTCCCATATCTTTTTACCGTTCTCGTTCCCGTGTCGCAGTCTCTGCCAAAACATTTTAGCGGTTTACATGCCTGAAATATGTCAACCGACTTCAACAAAATCTCCCCGGGTGGGAGGTGCGACGTCAGCTAGTCATGCGCTCATTGGTGAATTTGACTGCGGCAGTGTCAGTCTTGGGAAAATTTAGCGATGCCATTTTATTCGACGAAATTATTTCGCAACGTTAGCGTCGGTAATCGTTTACGTTTGACGTCAGCATGAGTTACCTATGAGCGATTTACAGAATATTTTGGGTGGATTTAGGTCAGCAAGAATGGCGCTCTCCGTCTGTGTAAATTTGCCGGTCAAGTTTGTCCTCGTTTTGGGTGTTACGGCGGTGTGAAAGATTAAATTGTCCAAAAATATTGCATTTCAACTTCAACTCCAAAATATTAGTCACACAGCTTTGAGTAACATATAATTTGAAGACGGTCCCTGCGCCTGCAAAATGGTGCCCGGATCAGCCTTCTACGTCGAACGGTTTCCGAGCACCAATTTAAATCCTGAATATGCCAATTTTATCATGAAAGTGGTCACAACTTTGCACGTGGCACGTACATCGTTCTGGACGACATTCTATACGCAAGGCCAATCGATTATCTATCACATAGTGTTGCTTGCATATCGCTGCGACTCTCGGTTGCCTAGCAAGCGGCCGGGGAACCGCGCGAAACTTGCCCGTTTTTCGCGATTTCTCAATGTCGCGTTTCCCATGTTAAACGAATGGCGCACGCGCGCACGTGCCGACGCCGCACCGTCGGTCTGATCGACACCAAAACTTGATACGACCTGTTGAATCAGGGGAACCTAAAAGTCCTAAAAAAATAACTCTCATAACTCATCCGACGCATGCACAGGAACCGATTTAGGGCGTCACTCCGGCGGCGGCGGCGGCGGCGGCGGCGGCGGCGGGTCATCTTTTAGGATTTATAATATAGAGACTAGATGGCCTTTATTGCGCGATGCGCAATTTATATAGCCAGCTTATTTATATATGCTAGCCGTTTCCAGTGTCTCGTATTCCGTATTCAGTATTCCGTATTCATTATTCCGTATTCATTATTCCGTATTCATTATTCCGTATTCCGTATTCCGTATTCCGTATTCCGTATTCCGTATTCCGTATTCCGTATTCCATATCTTGTATCTCGTATCTCGTATCTCGTATCTCGTATCTCGTATCTCGTATCTCGTATCTCGTATCTCGTATCTCGTTTTCCGTATTCCGTATTCTGTATTACGTATTCTGTATTACGTATTACGTATTACGTATCCCGTTCCCGTATCCTGTATCTTGTTCCCGTATCTCGTTCCCGTATCTCGTTCCCGTATCCCGTTCCCGTATCCCGTTCCCGTATCCCGTTCCCGTATCCCGTTCCCGTATCCCGTTCCCGTATCCCGTTCCCGTATCCCGTTCCCGTATCCCGTTCCCGTATCCCGTATCCCGTTCCCGTATCTCGTTCCCGTATACCGTTCCCGTATCCCGTTCCCGTATCCCGTTCCCGTATCCCGTTCCCGTATCCCGTTCCCGTATCCCGTTCCCGTATCCCGTATCCCGTATCCCGTATCCCGTTCCCGTATCCCGTTCCCGTATCCCGTATCCCGTTCCCGTATCCCGTTCCCGTTCCCGTATCCCGTTCCCGTATCCCGTTCCCGTATCCCGTTCCCGTATCCCGTTCCCGTATCCCGTTCCCGTATCCCGTTCCCGTATCCCGTTCCTGTATCCCGTTCCCGTATCCCGTTCCCGTATCCCGTTCACCCCGTATCCCGTCCCCGTATCCCGTTCCCGTATCCCGTTCCGGTATCCCGTCCCGGTATCCCGTTCCCGCATCCCGTTCCAGAATTCCGTTCCCGTATCCCGTTCGCGTATCCCGTTCCCGTATCCCGTTCCCTATTTCCTTCCCGTATCCCGTTCCCGCATCCCGTTCCCGTATCCCGTTCCCGTATCCTGTTCCCGTATCCTATTCCCGTATCCTGTTCCCGTATCCCGTTCCCGTATCCCGTTCCGTATCCCGTTCCGTATCCCGTTCCGTATCCCGTTCCGTATCCCGTTCCGTATCCCGTTCCGTATCCCGTACCTGTATCTCGTTCCCGTATCTCGTTCTCGTTCCCGTATCCCGTATCCCGTTCCCGTATCACGTTCCGGTATCCTGTTCCGGTATACTGTTCCGGTATCCTGTTCCGGTATCCTGTTCCGGTCCCTTTCCTGTATCCCGTTTCAGTATCCCATTCCCGTATCCCGTATCCCGTTCCAGTATTCTGTTCCGGTATTCCGTTTCCGTGTCCCTTTTCCGTATCCCGTTTCCTTATCCCGTTTCCGTATCCTGTTTCCGTATCCCGTTTCCGTATCCCGTTTCCGTATCCCGTTTCCGTATCCCGTTTCCGTATCCCGTTTCCGTATCCCGTTTCCGTATCCCGTTTCCGTATCCCGTTTCCGTGTCCCGTTTCCTATCCCGTTTCCGTATCCCGTTTCCGTATCCCGTTTCCGTATCCCGTTTCCGTATCTCGTTTCCTTATACCGTAACCCGTTCCCGTATTCCGTTGCCGTATCCCGTTGCCGTATCCCGTTGCCGTATCCCGTTCCCGTATCCCGTTCCCGTTCCCGTATCCCGTTCCCGTATCCCGTTCCCGTATCCCTTTCCCGTATCCCGTTCCAGTATCCCGTTCCCGTATCCGGTATCCCGTATCCCGTATCCCGTATCCAGTTCCCGTATACCGTATCCCGTATACCGTATCACGTGTCCCGCTCCCTCTCCAGTTCCCGTATCCCGTATATCGTATCCTGTATCCAGTTCCTGTATACCGTATCCCGTATACCGTATCACGTGTCCCGCTCCCTCTCCAGTTCCCGTTCCCGTTCCCGTATCCCGTATCTCGTTTTCCGTTTCCGCATATCGTATCCCTTTCACGTATCCGATCCCGTATTTTTTATCCCGCTCCGTATCCAGTTTCCGAATCCGCTTCCTGTTTCCCGTTCCCGTATCCCGTTCCGTATCCAGTTCCCGTATATTGTATCCCGTGCTCGTATCTCGTTCCCGTATCCCGTTCCCGTATCCCGTTCCCGTATCCCGTTCCCGTATCCCGTTCCCGTATCCCGTTCCCGTATCCCGTTCCCGTATCCCGTTCCAGTATCCCGTTCCCGTATCCCGTTCCGGTATCCCGTTCCCGTATCCCTTCCCGTATCTCGTTCCCTATCCCGTATCACGTTTCCTTATCCCATTCCCGTATCCGGTATCCCGTATCCCGTTCCCGTTTCCGTATCCCGTTCCCGTATCACGCTCCCGTATCCCGTTCCCATATCCCGTTCCCATATCCCGTTCCCGTATCCCGTTCCCGTATCCCGTTCCCGTATCCCGTTCCCGTATCCCGTTCCCGTATCCCGTTCCCGTATCCCGTTCCCGTATCCCGTTCCCGTATCCCGTTCCCGTATCCCGTTCCCGTATTCCGTTCCCGTATCCCGTTCCCGTATCCTGTTCCCATATCTCGTTCCCGTATCTCGTATCCCGTTCCCGTATCCCGTTCCCGTATCCTGTTAACGTATCCCGATCCCGTGTCCCGTTCTCTTATCCCGCTCCCGTATCCCGCTCCCGTATCCCGCTCCCGTATCCCGCTCCCGTATCCCGATCCCGTATCCCGCTCCCATATATCGCTCCCGTATCCCGTTCCCTTATCCCGCTCCCGTATCCCGATCCCGTATCCCGATCCCGTATCCCACTCCCGTATCCCGCTCCCGTATCCCGCTCCCGTATCCCGCTCCCGTAACCTGCTCCCGTATCTCATTCCCGTATCTCGTACATCGTTCCGATATCTCCTTGCCATATCTAGTTAACGTATCTCATTCCCGTATCCTGTTCCCGTATCTCGTTCCAGCATCACTTTCTCGTATCCAGTTTCCGTATCTTGTTGCCGTATTTCGCTGCCATATCTTCTTACCGTATCTCGTTCCCGTGTCGCAGTCTCTGCCAAAACATTTTAGCGGTTTACATGCCTGAAACATGTCAACCGGCTTCAACAAAATCTCCCCGGGAGGGAGGTGCGAGGTCTGCTAGTCATGCGCTCATTGATGAATTTGACTGCGGCAGTGTCAGTCTTGGGCAAACTTAAATGATGCTATTTTATTCGACGCAATTATTTCGCAACGTTAGCGTTGGTAATCGTTTACGTTTGACTTCAGCATAAGTTACCTATGAGCGATTTACATAATATTTTGGGTGGATATAGGTCAGCAAGAACGGCGCTATCCGTCTGTGTAAATTTGCCGGACAAGTTTGTCCTCGTTTTGGGGGTTACGGCGGTGTGAAGGATTAAATTGTCCAAAAATATTGCATTTCAAATCCCACTCCAAAATATTAGTCGCACAGCTTTGAGTAACACATATAATTTGAAGACAATCGCTGCGCCTGCAAAATGGTGCCCGGTTCAGCCTTCTACGTCGAACGGTTTTCGAGCACCAATTTAAATCCTGAATATGCCAATTTTATCATGAAAGTGGTCACAACTTTGCACGTGGCACGCGCATCGCTCTGGACGACATCCTATACGCAAGGCCAATCAATTATCTATCACATAGTGTTGCTCGCATATCGCTGCGCCTCTTGGTTGCCGAGAAAGTGGCCGGGGAACCGCGAGGAACTTGCCCGTTTTCCGCGATTTCCGAATGTCGCGTTTCCCATGTTAAACGAATGGCGCACGCGCGCACGCGCCGACGCCGCACCGTCGGTCTTTTTAATCTCAAAATTTAATACGACCTGTTGAATCACGGGACCCAAAAGTCCTGAAAAAATAACCCTCATAACTCATCAGACGACTGCACAGGAGCCGATTTAGGGCGTCACTCCGGCGGCGGCGGGTCATCTTTTAGGATTTATAATATAGGGACTAGATGGCCTTTATTGCGCGATGCGCAATTTATATAGCCAGCTAATTTATATATGCTAGCCGTTTCCCGTATCTCGTATTCCGTATTCAGTATTTCGTATTCCTTATTCCGTATTCCGTATTCTGTATTCCGTATTCCGTTTTCTGTATTCCGTATTCCGTAGTCCGTATCCGGTATTCCGTATCCGGTATTCAGTATCCCGTTCCCGTTCTTGTATCCCGTTCCCGTATCCGGTTACCGTATCCCGATCCCTTAGCCCGTTCCCGTATCCCGTTCCCGTATCCCGTTCCCGTATCCGGTTCCCGTATACCGTTCCCGTATCCCGTTCCCGTATCCCGTTCCCGTATCCCGTTCCCGTATCCCGTTCCCGTATCCCGTTCCCGTATCCCGTTCCCGTATCCCGTTGCCGTATCCCGTTGCCGTATCCCGTTGCCGTATCCCATTCCCGTATCCCGTTCCCGTATCCCGTTCCCGTTCCCGTATCCCGTTACCGTATCCCGTTACCGTATCCCGTTCTCGTATCCCGTTCCCGTATCCCGTTCCCGTATCCCGTTCCCGTATCCCGTTCCCGTATCCCGTTCCCGTATCCGGTATCCTGTTTCCCGTATCCCGTATTCCGTATCCCGTATCCCTTTCTCGTATACCGTATCCCGTATACCGTATCCCGTGTCCCGCTCCCTCTCCAGTTCCCGTTCCCGTTCACGTTCCCGTATCCCGTTTCCGTATCTCGTTTCCGCATCCCGTTCCCCTATCACGGTCCCGTATCACGTTCCCGTATCACGTTCCCATATCACGTTACTGTATCCCGTTCCCGTTCCCGTATCCCGTATCCCGTTCCCGTATCCCGTATCTTGTTTCCCGTTTCCGTATCTCGTATCCCGTTGACGTATCCGATCCCGATTCCTTTATCCCGCTCCCGTATCCAGTTTCCGAATCCGCTTCCTGTTTCCCGTTCCCGTATCCCGTTCCGTATCCAGTTCCCGTATATTGTATCCCGTGCTCGTATCCCGTTCCCGTATCCCGTTCCCGTTTCCCGTTCCCTTATCCCGTTCCCGTATCACGTTCCCGTATCACGTTCCCATATCCCGTTACCGTATCCCGTTCCCGTTCCCGTATCCCATATCCAGTTCCCGTATCCCGTATCTCGTTTCCCGTTTCCGTATCTCGTATCCCGTTCACGTATCCGATCCCGATTCCTTTATCCCGCTCCCGTATCCAGTTTCCGAATCCGCTTCCTGTTTCCTGTTCCCGTATCCCGTTCCGTATCCAGTTCCCGTATATTGTATCCCGTGCTCGTATCCCGTTCCCGTATCCCGTTCCCGTTTCCCGTTCCCTTATCCCGTTCCCGTATCCCGTTCCCGTATCCCGTTCCCGTATCCCGTTCCCGTATCCCGTTCCCGTATCCCGTTCCCGTATCCTGTTCGCGTATCCAGTTCCCGTATCCCTTCCCGTATCTCGTTCCCTATCCCGTGTCCCGTTCCCATATCCCATTCCCGTATCCGGTATCACGTATCCCGTTCCCGTTTCCGTATCCTGTTTCCGTATCCCGTTCCCGTATCACGTTCCCATATCCCGTTCCCATATCCCGTTCCCGTATCCCGTTCCCGTATGACGTTCCCGTATCCCGTTCCCGTATCCCCTTCCCGTATCCCGTTCCCGTATGCCGTTCCCGTATCCCGTTCCCGTATCCCGTTCCCGTATCATGTTCCCGTATCCCGTTCCCGTATCCCGTTCCCGTATCCCGTTCCCGTATCCCGTTCCGGTATCCCGTTCCCGTATCCTGTTCCCATATCCAGTTCTCATATCCCGTTCCCGTATCTCGTATCCCGTTCCCGTATCCCGTTCCCGTATCCTGTTAACGTATCCCAATCCCGTATCCCGTTCTCTTATCCCGCTCCCATAACCCGTTTCCATATCCTGTTACCCTATCCCGTTCCCGTAACTCGTTCTCGTATCCCGTTCCCGTATAACGTGCCCTATCCCGTTCCCGTATCCCGTTCCCGTATCCCGTTCCCGTATCCCGTTCCCGTATCCCGTTCCCGTATCCCGTTCCCGTTTCCCGTTCCCGTATCCCGTTCCCGTATCCCGTTCCCGTATCCCGTTCCCTATCCCGTTCCCGTATCCCGTTCCCGTATCCCAATCCCGTATCCCGTTCCCGTATCCCGTTCCCGTATCCTGTTCCCGTATCCCGTATCCCGTTCCCGTATCCCGTTCCCGTATCCCGTTCATGTTTCCCGTTCCCGTATCCCGTTCCCGTATCCCGTTCCCGTATCCCGTTCCCGTATCCCGTTCCCGTATCCCGTTCCCGTATCCCGTTCCCGTATCCCGTTCCCGTATCCCGTTCCCGTATCCCGTTCCCGTATCCAGTTCCCGTATCCCGTTTCCGTATCCCGTTTCAGTATCCCGTTTCCGTATCCCGGTTCCGTATCCTGTTTCCGTATCCCGTTTCCGTATCATGTTTCCGTATCCCGTTTCCGTATCCCGTTTCCGTATCCCGTTTCCGTATCCCGTTTCCGTATCCCGTTTCCGTATCCCGTTTCCGTATCCCGTTTCCGTATCCCGTTTCCGTATCCCGTGTCCGTCTCCCGTTTCCGTATCCCGTTTCCGTATACCGTTCCCGAACCCCGTTCCCGTATCCCGTATCCCGTTCCCGTATCCCTTTCCGTATCCCGTTCCCGTATCTCTATCCCGTTCCCGTATCCCATTTCCGTATCCCCTTTCCGCATCCCGTCCCCGTATCCCGTTCCCGTATCCCGTTCCCGTATCCCAGTCCCGTATCCCGGTCCCGTATCCCGTTCCCGTATCCCGTTCCCGTATCCCGTTCCCGTATCGCGTTCCCGTATCCCGTTCCCATATCCCGTTCCCGTTCGCGTATCCCGTTCCCTATCCCGTTTCCGTATCCCGTTTCCGTATCACGTTTCCGTATCACGTTTCCGTATCACGTTTCCGTATCCCGTTCCCGTATCCCGTTTCCGTATCCTGTTACCCTATCCCGTTCCCGTAACTCGTTCTCGTATCCCGTTCCCGTATCCCGTTCCCGTATCCCGTTCCCGTATCCCGTTCCCGTATCCCGTTCCCGTATCCCGTTCCCGTATCCCGTTCCCGTTCCCGTATCCCGTTCCCGTATCCCGTTCCCGTTTCCCGTTCCCGTATCCCGTTCCCGTATCCCGGTCCCGTATCCCGTTCCCGTATCCCGTTCCCGTATCCCGTATCCCGTATCCCGTATCCCGTATCCCGTATCCCGTATCCCGTTCCCGTATACCGTATCCCGTATACCGTATCCCGTGTCCCGATCCCTCTCCAGTTCCCGTTCCCGTGCACGTTCCCGTATCCCGTTTCCGTATCTCGTTTCCGCATCCCGTTCCCGTATCACGTTCCCGTATCACGTTCCCGTATCACGTTCCCGTATCACGTTCCCATATCACGTTACCGTATCCCGTTCCCGTATCCCGTTCCCGTATCCGGTATCTGGTATCCCGTATCCCGTTTCCCGTATCCCGTATCCCGTATCCCGTATCCCGTATCCCGTATCCCGTATCCCGTATACCGTATCCCGTATACCGTATCCCGTGTCCCGATCCCTCTCTAGTTCCCGTTCCCGTGCACGTTCCCGTATCCCGTTTCCGTATCTCGTTTCCGCATCCCGTTCCCGTATCACGTTCCCGTATCACGTTCCCGTATCCCGTTCCCGTATCCCGTTCCCGTATCCCGTTCCCGTATCCCGTTCCCGTATCCTGTTAACGTATCCCGATCCCGTATCCCGTTCTCATATCCCGCTCCCATAACCCGTTTCCGTATCCTGTTACCCTATCCCGTTCCCGTAACTCGTTCTCGTATCCCGTTCCCGTATAACGTGCCCTATCCCGTTCCCGTATCCCGTTCCCGTATCCCGTTCCCGTTCCCGTATCCCGTTCCCGTTTCCCGATCCCGTTCCCGTATCCCGTTCCCGTATCCCGTTCCCGTATCCCGTTCCCGTATCCCGTTCCCGTATCCCGTTCCCGTATCCCGTTCCCGTATCCCAATCCCGTATCCCGTTCCCGTATCCCGTTCCCGTATCCCGTATCCCGTTCCCGTATCCCGTTCCCGTATCCCGTTCATGTTTCCCGTTCCCGTATCCCGTTCCCGTATCCCGTTCCCGTATCCCATTCCCGTATCCCGTTCCCGTATCCCGTTGATGTATCCCGTTCCCGTATCCCGTTCCCGTATCCCGTTTCCGTATCCCGTTTCAGTATCCCGTTTCAGTATCCCGTTTCCGTATCCCGTTTCCGTATCCCGTTTCCGTATCATGTTTCCGTATCCCGTTTCCGTATCCCGTTTCCGTATCACGTTTCCGTATCCCGTTTCCGTATCCCGTTTCCGTATCCCGTTTCCGTATCCCGTTTCCGTATCCCGTTTCCGTATCCCGTTTCCGTATCCCGTTTCCGTCTCCCGTTTCCGTCTCCCGTTTCCGTCTCCCGTTTCCGTATACCGTTCCCGTATCCCGAACCCCGTTCCCGTATCCCGTATCCCGTTCCCGTATCCCTTTCCGTATCCCGTTCCCGTATCTCTATCCCGTTCCCGTATCCCATTTCCGTATCCCCTTTCCGCATCCCGTCCCCGTATCCCGTTCCCGTATCCCGTTCCCGTATCCCAGTCCCGTATCCCGGTCCCGTATCCCGTTCCCGTATCCCGTTCCCGTATCCCGTTCCCATATCCCGTTCCCGTTCCCGTATCCCGTTCCCGTATCCCGTTTCCTTATCCCGTTTCCGTATCCCGTTTCCGTATCCCGTTTCCGTGTCACGTTTCCGTATCCCGTTTCCGTATCCCGTTTCCGTATCCCGTTTCCGTATCCTGTTGCCCTATCCCGTTCCCGTAACTCGTTCTCGTATCCCGTTCCCGTATCCCGTTCCCGTATCCCGTTCCCGTATCCCGTTCCCGTATCCCGTTCCCGTATCCCGTTCCCGTATCCCGTTCCCGTTCCCGTTCCCGTATCCCGTTCCCGTATCCCGTTCCCGTATCCCGTTTCCGTATCCCGTTCCCGTATCCCGTTCCCGTATCCGGTATCCCGTATCCCGTATCCCGTTTCCCGTATCCCGTATCCCGTTCCCGTATACCGTATCCCGTATATTGTATCCCGTGTCCCGATCCCTCTCCAGTTCCCGTTCCCGTGCACGTTCCCGTATCCCGTTTCCGTATCTCGTTTCCGCATCCCGTTCCCGTATCACGTTCCCGTATCACGTTCCCGTATCACGTTCCCGCATCACGTTCCCGTATCACGTTCCCATATCACGTTACCGTATCCCGTTCCCGTATCCCGTTCCCGTATCCGGTATCCCGTATCCCGTATCCCGTTTCCCGTATCCCGTATCCCGTTCCCGTATACCGTATCCCGTATACAGTATCCCGTGTCCCGATCCCTCTCCAGTTCCCGTTCCCGTGCACGTTCCCGTGCACGTTCCCGTATCCCGTTTCCGTATCTCGTTTCCGCATCCCGTTCCCGTATCACGTTCCCGTATCACGTTCCCGTATCACGTTCCCGTATCACGTTCCCGTATCACGTTCCCATATCAAGTTACCGTATCCCGTTCCCGTATCCCGTTCCCGTTCCCGTATCCCGTATCCCGTTCCCGTATCCCGTATCTCGTTTCCCGTTCCCGTATCTCGTATCCCGTTCACGTATCCGATCCCATATCCTTTATCCCGCTCCCGTATCCAGTTTCCGAATCCGCTTCCTGTTTCCCGTTCCCGTATCCCGTTCCGTATCCAGTTCCCGTATATTGTATCCCCTGCTTGTATCCCGTTCCCGTATCCCGTTCCCGTATCCCCTTCCCTTATCCCGTTCCCGTATCCCGTTCCCGTATCCCGTATCCCGTTCCCGTATCCCGTTCCCGTATCCCGTTCCCGTATCCCGTTCCCGTATCCCGTTCCCGTATCCAGTTCCCGTATCCCTTCCCGTATCTCGTTCCCTATCCCGTGTCCCGTTCCCATATCCCATTCCCGTATCCGGTATCCCGTATCCTGTTCCCGTTTCCGTATCCCGTTCCCGTATCACGTTCCCATATCCCGTTCCCACATCCCGTTCCCGTATCCCGTTCCCGTA
>JAXIVJ010008487.1:10000-12500 GCA_036785665.1 Chirona hameri
ACACACACAGACACACACACAGACACACACAGACACACACAGACACACACACAGACACACACACAGACACACACACAGACACACACACAGACACACACACAGACACACACACAGACACACACACAGACACACACACAGACACACACAGACACACACAGACACACACAGACACACACAGACACACAGACACACACAGACACACACAGACACACACAGACACACACAGACACACACAGACACACACAGACACACACAGACACACACAGACACACACAGACACACACAGACACACACAGACACACACAGACACACACAGACACACACACAGACACACACAGACACACACAGACACACACAGACACACACAGACACACACAGACACACACAGACACACACATACACACACAGACACACACAGACACACACAGACACACACAGACACACACAGACACACACAGACACATACAGACAGACACAGACACACACAGACACACACAGACACACACACAGACACAGACACACATACACAGACACACATACACAGACACACATACACAGACACACAGACACAGACACACAGACACAGACACACAGACACAGACACACAGACACAGACACACAGACACAGACACACAGACACAGAAACACAGACACAGACACACAGACACAGACACACAGACACAGACACACAGACACAGACACACAGACACAGACACACAGACACAGACACACAGACACAGACACACAGACACAGACACACAGACACAGACACACAGACACAGACACAGACACACAGACACAGACACACAGACACAGACACACAGACACACAGACACACAGACACAGACACACAGAAACAGACACACAGACACAGACACACAGACACACAGACACACAGACACACAGACACACAGACACAGACACACAGACACAGACACACAGACACAGACATACAGACACAGACACACAGACACAGACACAGACACACAGACACAGACACAGACACACAGACACACAGACACAGACACACATACACAGACACACAGACACAGACACACAGACACAGACACACATACACAGACACACAGACACAGACACACAGACACAGACACACAGACACACAGACACACATACACAGACACACAGACACAGACACACAGACACAGACACACAGACACAGACACACAGACACAGACACACAGACACAGACACACAGACACAGACACACAGACACAGACACACAGACACAGACACACAGACACAGACACAGACACAGACACACAGACACAGACACACAAAGACAGACACACAGACACAGACACACATACACAGACACACAGACACAGACACACAGACACAGACACACAGACACACAGACACAGACACACAGACACACAGACACAGACACACAGACACATACACACAGACACAGACACACATACACAGACACACAGACACAGACACACAGACACAGACACACAGACACAGACACACAGACACAGACACACAGACACAGACACACAGACACAGACACACAGACACAGACACAGACACACAGACACATACACACAGACACAGACACACAGACACAGACACACAGCCACAGACACACAGCCACAGACACACAGCCACAGACACACAGACACAGACACACAGCCACAGACACACAGCCACAGACACACAGACACAGACACACAGACACAGACACACAGACACAGACACACAGACACAGACACACAGACACAGACACACAGACACAGACACACAGACACAGACACACAGACACAGACACACAGACACAGACACACAGACACACAGACACAGACACACAGACACAGACACACAGACACAGACACACAGACACACAGACACAGACACACAGACACAGACACACAGACACACAGACACACAGACACAGACACACAGACACAGACACACAGACACAGACACACAGACACAGACACACAGACACAGACACACAGACACAGACACACAGACACAGACACACAGACACAGACACACAGACACAGACACACAGACACAGACACACAGACACAGACACACAGACACAGACACACAGACACAGACACACAGACACAGACACACAGACACAGACACACAGACACAGACACACAGACACAGACACACATACACAGACACACAGACACAGACACAGACACACAGACACAGACACACAGACACACAGACACAGACACACAGACACAGACACACAGACACAGACACACATACACACAGACACAGACACACAGACACAGACACACAGACACACAGACACAGACACACATACACAGACACACAGACACAGACACACAGACACAGACACACAGACACAGACACACAGACACAGACACACAGACACAGACACACAGACACAGACACACAGACACAGACACACATACACAGACACACAGACACAGACACACAGACACAGACACACAGACACATACACACATACACAGACACACAGACACAGACACAC
>JAXIVJ010008487.1:17500-20000 GCA_036785665.1 Chirona hameri
ACACAGACACACACAGACACACACAGACACACACAGACACACACAGACACACACAGACACACACAGACACACACAGACACACACACACACACACACACACACACACACACACACACACACACACACACACACACACACACAGAGAGACACACACACAGACACACACACAGACACACACACAGACACACACACACACACACACACACACACAGACACACACACAGACACACACACAGACACACACACAGACACACACACACAGACACACACACAGACACACACACATACACACACACAGACACACACACAGACACACACACAGACACACACACAGACACACACACAGACACACACACAGACACACACACAGACACACACACACAGACACACACACACACAGACACACACACACAGACACACACACACAGACACACACACACAGACACACACACACAGACACACACACACAGACACACACACACAGACACACACACAGACACACACACAGACACACACACAGACACACACACACAGACACACACACAGACACACACACAGACACACACACAGACACACACACAGACACACACACAGACACACACACAGACACACACACAGACACACACACAGACACACACACAGACACACACACAGACACACACACAGACACACACACAGACACACACACAGACACACACACAGACACACACACAGACACACACACAGACACACACACAGACACACACACAGACACACACACAGACACACACACAGACACACACACAGACACACACACAGACACACACACAGACACACACACAGACACACACACAGACACACACACAGACACACACACAGACACACACACAGACACACACACAGACACACACACAGACACACACACAGACACACACACAGACACACACACAGACACACACACAGACACACACACAGACACACACACAGACACACACACAGACACACACACAGACACTCACACAGACACACACACAGACACTCACACAGACACACACACAGACACACACACAGACACACACACAGACACACACACAGACACACACACAGACACACACACAGACACACACACAGACACACACACAGACACACACTCACACAGACACACACAGACACACACACAGACACACACACAGACACACACACACATACACACACAGACACACACACACAGACACACACACACACACATACACACACACAGACACACACACAGACACACACACACACAGACACACACACACAGACACACACACAGACACACACACAGACACACAGAGACACACACAGACACACACAGACACACACAGACACACACAGACACACACAGACACACACAGACACACACAGACACACACAGACACACAGACACACACAGACACACACAGACACACACAGACACACACAGACACACACAGACACACACAGACACACACACACACACACACACACACACACACACACACACACACACACACACACACAGAGACCCACACACAGACCCACACACAGACACACACACAGACACACACACACACACACACACACAGACACACACACAGACACACACACAGACACACACACAGACACACACACACAGACACACACACAGACACACACACATACACACACACAGACACACACACAGACACACACACAGACACACACACAGACACACACACAGACACACACACAGACACACACACAGACACACACACACAGACACACACACACACAGACACACACACACAGACACACACACACAGACACACACACACAGACACACACACACAGACACACACACACAGACACACACACACAGACACACACACAGACACACACACAGACACACACACAGACACACACACACACAGACACACACACAGACACACACACAGACACACACACAGACACACACACAGACACACACACAGACACACACACAGACACACACACAGACACACACACAGACACACACACAGACACACACACAGACACACACACAGACACACACACAGACACACACACAGACACACACACAGACACACACACAGACACACACACAGACACACACACAGACACACACACAGACACACACACAGACACACACACAGACACACACACAGACACACACACAGACACACACACAGACACACACACAGACACACACACAGACACACACACAGACACACACACAGACACACACACAGACACACACACAGACACACACACAGACACACACACAGACACACACACAGACACACACACAGACACACACACAGACACACACACAGACACACACACAGACACTCACACAGACACACACACAGACACTCACACAGACACACACACAGACATACACACATACACACACACAGACACACACACAGACACACACACAGACACACACACAGACACACACACAGACACACACACAGACACACACACAGACACACACTCACAC
>JAXIVJ010008487.1:27500-35000 GCA_036785665.1 Chirona hameri
ACACACATACACACACACAGACACACACACAGACACACACACAGACACACACACACAGACACACACACAGACACACACACAGACACACACACAGACACACACACAGACACACACACAGACACACACACAGACACACACACAGACACACACACAGACACACACACAGACACACACAGACACACACACAGACACACACACAGACACACACACAGACACACACACACAGACACACACACAGACACACACACACACACAGACACACACACACAGACACACACACAGACACACACACACAGACACACACACACAGACACACACACAGACACACACACACAGACACACACACAGACACACACACAGACACACACACACAGACACACACACAGACACACACACAGACACACACACAGAAACACACACAGACACACACACAGAAACACACACAGACACATACACAGACACACACACAGACACACACACACAGACACACACACAGACACACACACAGACACACACACAGACACACACACAGACACACACACAGACACACACACAGACACACACACAGACACACACACACAGACACACACACACAGACACACACACAGACACACACACAGACACACACACAGACACACACACACACACACACACACACACACACACACACACACACACACACACACACACACACACACACACACACACACACACACACACACACACACACACACACACACACACACACACACACACACACACACACACACACACACACACACACACACACACACACACACACACACACACACACACACACACACACACACACACACACACACACACAGACACACACAGACACACACAGACACACACAGACACACACAGACACACACATACACACACAGACACACACAGACACACACAGACACACACAGACACACACACAGACACACACACAGACACACACACAGACACACACACAGACACACACAGACACACACACAGACACACACAGACACACACAGACACACACAGACACACACAGATACACACAGACACACAGACACACACAGACACACACAGCCACACACACAGACACACACAGACACACACACAGACACACACACAGACACACACACAGACACACACACAGACACACACACAGACACACACACAGACACACACACAGACACACACACAGACACACACACAGACACACACACAGACACACACACAGACACACACACAGACACACACACAGACACACACACAGACACACACACAGACACACACACAGACACACACACATACACACACACAGACACACACACACAGACACACACACACACAGACACACACACAGACACACACACACAGACACACACAGACACACACACACAGACACACACACACACAGACACACACACAGACACACACACAGACACACACACAGACACACACACACAGACACACACACACAGACACACACACAGACACACACACAGACACACACACACACAGACACACACACAGACACACACACAGACACACACACAGACACACACACAGACACACACACACACAGACACACACACAGACACACACACAGACACACACACACAGACACACACACAGACACACACACAAACACACACACAGACACACACACAGACACACACACAGACACACACAGACACACACACAGACACACACACAGACACACACACAGACACACACACAGACACACACACAGACACACACACAGACACACACACAGACACACACACAGACACACACACACACACACACACACACACACAGACACACACACACAGACACACACACAGACACACACACAGACACACACACAGACACACACACAGACACACACACATACACACACACAGACACACACACAGACACACACACAGACACACACACACAGACACACACACAGACACACACACAGACACACACACAGACACACACACAGACACACACACAGACACACACACAGACACACACACAGACACACACACAGACACACACACAGACACACACACAGACACACACACAGACACACACTCACACAGACACACACAGACACACACACAGACACACACACAGACACACACACACATACACACACAGACACACACACACAGACACACACACACACATACACACACACACACACACACACACACACACACACACACACACACACACACACACACACACACACACACACACACACACACACACACAGAGACACACACACAGACACACACACAGACACACACACAGACACACACACACACACACACACACAGACACACACACAGACACACACACAGACACACACACAGACACACACACACAGACACACACACAGACACACACACATACACACACACAGACACACACACAGACACACACACAGACACACACACAGACACACACACAGACACACACACAGACACACACACACAGACACACACACACACAGACACACACACACAGACACACACACACAGACACACACACACAGACACACACACACAGACACACACACACAGACACACACACACAGACACACACACAGACACACACACAGACACACACACAGACACACACACACAGACACACACACAGACACACACACAGACACACACACACAGACACACACACAGACACACACACAGACACACACACAGACACACACACAGACACACAAACAGACACACACACAGACACACACACAGACACACACACAGACACACACACAGACACACACACAGACACACACACAGACACACACACAGACACACACACAGACACACACACAGACACACACACAGACACACACACAGACACACACACAGACACACACACAGACACACACACAGACACACACACAGACACACACACAGACACACACACAGACACACACACAGACACACACACAGACACACACACAGACACACACACAGACACACACACACAGACACACACACAGACACACACACAGACACACACACAGACACACACACAGACACACACACAGACACTCACACAGACACACACACAGACACTCACACAGACACACACACAGACACACACACAGACACACACACAGACACACACACAGACACACACACAGACACACACACAGACACACACACAGACACACACACAGACACACACACAGACACACACACAGACACACACTCACACAGACACACACAGACACACACACAGACACACACACAGACACACACACACATACACACACAGACACACACACACAGACACACACACACACATACACACACACAGACACACACACAGACACACACACACACAGACACACACACACAGACACACACACACAGACACACACACAGACACACACACACACAGACACACACACAGACACACACACAGACACACACACAGACACACACACAGACACACACACACACACACAGACACACACAGACACACACACAGACACACACACAGACACACACACAGACACACACACAGACACACACACAGACACACACACAGACACACACAGACACACACACAGACACACACACACACACACACACACACACACACACACACACACACACACACAGACACACACACAGACACACACACAGACACACACACAGACACACACACAGACACACACACACACACACACACACACACAGACACACACACACAGACACACACACAGACACACACACAGACACACACACAGACACACACACACACAGACACACACACAGACACACACACAGACACACACACAGACACACACACAGACACACACACAGACACACACACACAGACACACACACAGACACACACACACAGACACACACACAGACACACACACAGACACACACACAGACACACACACAGACACACACACAGACACACACACAGACACACACACAGACACACACACAGACACACACACAGACACACACACAGACACACACACAGACACACACACAGACACACACACAGACACACACACACACAGACACACACACAGACACACACACAGACACACACACAGACACACACACAGACACACACACAGACACACACACACACAGACACACACACACAGACACACACACAGACACACACACAGACACACACACACACAGACACACACACACAGACACACACACACAGACACACACACACACACAGACACACACACACACAGACACACACACACAGACACACACACACAGACACACACACACAGACACACACACACACAGACACACACACACAGACACACACACACACAGACACACACACACACAGACACACACACACACACACACAGACACACACACACACAGACACACACACACAGACACACACACACAGACACACACACACAGACACACACACACACAGACACACACACACACAGACACACACACACACAGACACACACACACACACAGACACACACACACAGACACACACACACAGACACACACACACAGACACACACACACAGACACACACACACAGACACACACACACAAACACACACACACAGACACACACACACACAGACACACACACAGACACACACACACACAGACACACACACACAGACACACACACACAGACACACACACACACAGACACACACACAGACACACACACAGACACACACACAGACACACACACAGACACACACACACAGACACACACACAGACACACACACACAGACACACACACACACACAGACACACACACAGACACACACACAGACACACACACATACACACACACAGACACACACACACACACACACACACACACACACAGACACACACAGACACACACACAGACACACACACAGACACACACACCGACACACACACAGACACACACACATACACACACACAGACACACACAGACACACACAGACACACACAGACACATAGACACACACAGACACACACAGACACACACAGACACACACAGACACACACAGACACACACATACACACACACACACAGACACACACACACACACAGACACACACACACAGACACACACACACAGACACACACACACACAGACACACACACACACAGACACACACACAGACACACACACAGACACACACACAGACACACACACAGACACACACACAGACACACACACAGACACACAGAGACACACACATACACACACAGACACACACAGACACACACAGACACACACAGACACACACAGACACACACAGACACACACACAGACACACACAGACACACACACAGACACACACACACAGACACACACACAGACACACACACATACACACACACAGACACACACACAGACACACACACAGACACACACACACAGACACACACACAGACACACACACAGACACACACACAGACACACACACAGACACACACACAGACACACACACAGACACACACACAGACACACACACAGACACACACACAGACACACACAGACACACACACAGACACACACACACAGACACACACACAGACACACACACACAGACACACACACAGACACACACACACACAGACACACACACACAGACACACACACAGACACACACACACAGACACACACACACAGACACACACACACAGACACACACACAGACACACACACACACAGACACACACACAGACACACACACAGACACACACACAGACACACACACAGACACACACACAGACACACACACAGAAACACACACAGACACACACACATAAACACACACAGACACATACACAGACAAACACACAGACACACACACACAGACACACACACATACACACACACAGACACACACACAGACACACACACAGACACACACACAGACACACACACAGACACACACACAGACACACACACACAGACACACACACACAGACACACACACAGACACACACACAGACACACACACAGACACACACACACACACACACACACACACACACACACACACACACACACACACACACACACACACACACACACACACACACACACACACACACACACACACACACACACACACACACACACACACACACACACACACACACACACACACACACATACACACACACACACACACACACACACACACACACACACACACACACACACACACACACACACAGACACACACAGACACACACAGACACACACAGACACACACAGACACACACATACACACACAGACACACACAGACACACACAGACACACACAGACACACACACAGACACACACACAGACACACACACAGACACACACACAGACACACACAGACACACACACAGACACACACAGACACACACAGACACACACAGACACACACAGATACACACAGACACACAGACACACACAGACACACACAGCCACACACACAGACACACACAGACACACACACAGACACACACACAGACACACACACAGACACACACACAGACACACACACAGACACACACACAGACACACACACAGACACACACACAGACACACACACAGACACACACACAGACACACACACACAGACACACACACAGACACACACACAGACACACACACAGACACACACACAGACACACACACAGACACAGACACACACATACAGACACACACACACACAGACACACACACAGACACACACACACAGACACACACAGACACACACACACAGACACACACACACACAGACACACACACAGACACACACACAGACACACACACAGACACACACACACAGACACACACACACAGACACACACACAGACACACACACACAGACACACACACACACAGACACACACACAGACACACACACAGACACACCACACAGACACACACACAGACACACACACACACAGACACACACACAGACACACACACAGACACACACACACAGACACACACACAGACACACACACAAACACACACACAGACCACACACACAGACACACACACAGACACACACAGACACACACACAGACACACACACAGACACACACACAGACACACACACAGACACACACACAGACACACACACACAGACACACACACAGACACACCACACAGACCACACACACACACACACACCACACACACACACACACACACACAGACACACACACACAGACACACACACAGACACACACACAGACACACACACAGACACACACACAGACACACACACATACACACACACAGACACACACACACAGACACACACACAGACACACACACACAGACACACACACATACACACACACAGACACACACACAGACACACACACAGACACCACACACAGACACACACACAGACACACACACAGACACACAACACAGACACACACACAGACACACACACAGACACACACACAGACACACACACAGACACACACACA
>JAXIVJ010008487.1:47500-55393 GCA_036785665.1 Chirona hameri
CACACAGGACACAGACACACAGACACAGACACACAGACACAGACACACAGACACAGACACACAGACACAGACACACAGACACAGACACACAGACACAGACACACAGACACAGACACAGACACAGACACACAGACACAGACACACAAAGACAGACACACAGACACAGACACACATACACAGACACACAGACACAGACACACAGACACAGACACACAGACACACAGACACAGACACACAGGACACACAGACACATACACACAGACACATACACACAGACACAGACACACAGGACACAGACACACAGACACAGACACACAGACACAGACACACAGACACAGACACACAGACACAGACACACAGACACAGACACACAGACACAGACACACAGGACACAGACACAGGACACACAGACACATACACACAGACACAGACACACAGACACAGACACACAGCCACAGACACACAAGCCACAGACACACAGCCACAGACACACAGACACAGACACACAGCCACAGACACACAGCCACAGACACACAGACACAGACACACAGACATAGACACCACAGACACAGACACACAGACACAGACACACAGACACAGACACACATACACAGACACACAGACACAGACACACAGACACAGACACACAGACACAGACACACAGACACAGACACACAGACACAGACACACAGACACAGACACACAGCACAGACACACAGACACACAGACACAGACACACAGACACAGACACACAGACACACAGACACACAGACACAGACACACAGACACAGACACACAGACACAGACACACAGACACAGACACACAGACACAGACACACAGACACAGACACACAGACACAGACACACAGACACAGACACACAGACACAGACACACAGACACAGACACACAGACACAGACACACAGACACAGACACACAGACACAGACACACAGACACAGACACACAGACACAGACACACATACACAGACACACAGACACAGACACAGACACACAGACACAGACACACAGACACACATACACAGACACACAGACACAGACACACAGACACAGACACACATACACACAGACACAGACACACAGACACAGACACACAGACACACAGACACAGACACACATACACATACACACAGACACACAGACACAGACACACAGACACAGACACACAGACACAGACACACAGACACAGACACACAGACACAGACACACAGACACAGACACACAGACACAGACACACAGACACAGACACACATACACAGACACACAGACACAGACACACAGACACAGACACACAGACACAGACACACCGACACAGACACACAGACACAGACACACAGACACAGACACACAGACACACAGACACACAGACACACAGACACAGACACAGACACACAGACACAGACACACAGACACAGACACACAGACACAGACACACAGACACAGACACACAGACACAGACACACAGACACAGACACACAGACACAGACACACAGACACAGACACATAGACACACAGACACAGACACACAGACACAGACACACAGACACAGACACACAGACACAGACACACAGACACAGACACACAGACACAGACACACAGACACAGACACACAGACACAGACACACAGACACAGACACACAGACACAGACACACAGACACAGACACACAGACACAGACACACAGACACAGACACACAGACACAGACACACAGACACCGACACACAGACACAGACACACAGACACAGACACACAGACACAGACACACAGACACAGACACACAGACACAGACACACAGCCACAGACACACAGACACAGACACACAGACACAGACACACAGACACAGACACACAGACACAGACACACAGACACAGACACACAGACACAGACACACATACACAGACACACAGACACAGACACACAGACACAGACACACAGACACAGACACACAGACACAGACACACAGACACAGACACACAGACACAGACACACAGACACAGACACACAGACACAGACACACAGACACAGACACACAGACACAGACACACAGACACAGACACACAGACACAGACACACAGACACAGACACACAGACACAGACACAGACACACAGACACAGACACACAGACACAGACACACAGACACAGACACACAGACACAGACACACAGACACAGACACACAGACACAGACACACAGACACAGACACACAGACACAGACACACAGACACAGACACACAGACACAGACACACAGACACAGACACACAGACACAGACACACAGACACAGACACACAGACACAGACACACAGACACAGACACACAGACACAGACACACAGACACAGACACACAGACACAGACACAGACACACAGACACAGACACACAGACACAGACACACAGACACAGACACACAGACACAGACACACAGACACACATACACAGACACACAGACACATACACACAGACACAGACACACAGACACAGACACACAGACACAGACACACAGACACAGACACACAGACACAGACACACAGACACAGACACACAGACACAGACACACAGACACAGACACACAGACACAGACACACAGACACAGACACACAGACACAGACACACAGACACAGACACACAGACACAGACACACAGACACAGACACACAGACACAGACACACAGACACAGACACACAGACACAGACACACAGACACAGACACACAGACACAGACACACAGACACAGACACACAGACACAGACACACAGACACAGACACACAGACACAGACACACAGACACAGACACACAGACACACAGACACAGACACACAGATACAGACACAGACACAGACACACACAGACACACACAGACACATACAGACACACACAGACACACACAGACACACACATACACACACAGACACACACAGACACACACAGACACACACAGACACACACACAGACACACACACAGACACACACACAGACACACACACAGACACACACAGACACACACACAGACACACACAGACACACACAGACACACACAGACACACACAGATACACACAGACACACAGACACACACAGGACACACACAGACACACACACACAGACACACACAGACACACACACAGACACACACAGACACACACAGACACACACACACAGACACACACAGACACACACACAGACACACACACAGACACACACACAGACAACACACACAGCCACACACACAGACACACACACAGACACACACACAGACACACACACACAGACACACACACAGACACACACACAGACACACACACAGACACACACACAGACACACACACAGACACACACACACAGACACACACACAGACACACACCACAGACACACACACACAGACACACACACACACAGACACACACACAGACACACACACACAGACACACACACACACAGACACACACACAGACACACACACAGACACCACACACAGGACACACACACACAGACACACACACACAGACACACACACAGTCACACACACAGACACACACACACAGACACACACACAGACACACACACAGACACACACACAGACACACACACAGACACACACACACACACAGACACACACACAGACACACACACAGACACACACACACAGACACACACACAGACACACACACAAACACACACACAGACACACACACAGACACACACACAGACACACACACAGACACACACATACACACACACAGACACACACACAGACACACACACAGACACACACACAGACACACACACAGACACACACACAGACACACACACAGACACACACACAGACACACACACACACACCACACACACACAGACACACACACACAGACACACACACAGGACACACACACAGACACACACACAGACACACACAGACACACACACATACACACACACAGACACACACACAGACACACACACAGACACACACACACACAGACACACACACAGACACACACACAGACACACACACAGACACACACACAGACACACACACAGGACACACACACAGACACACACACAGACACACACACAGACACACACACAGACACACACACAGACACACACACAGACACACACACAGACACACACACAGACACACACACAGACACACACAGACACACACACAGACACACACACACAGACACACACACAGACACACACACAGACACACACACAGACACACACACAGACACCACACACAGACACACACACAGACACACACACCGACACACACAGACACACACAGACACACCGACACACACAGACACACACAGACACACACACAGACACACACACAGGGACACACATACAGACACACACACAGACACACACACAGACACACACACAGACACACACACAGACACACAACGACAGACACACACCACACAGACACACACACAGACACACACACAGACACACACACACAGACACACACACAGACACACACACATACACACACACCGACACACACACAGACACACACACAGACACACACACAGACACACACAGACAACACACAGACACACACACACAGACACACACACAGACACACACACAGACCACACACAGACACACACACAGACACACACACAGACACACACACAGACACACACACAGACACACACACACACAGACACACACACCAGACACACACACAACACAGACACACACACAGACACACACACACACACAGACACACACACACAGACACACACACACACAGACACACACACACAGACACACACACACAGACACACACACACAGACACACACACACAGACCACACACACACAGACACACACACACAGACACACACACACACAGACACACACACACACAGACACACACACACAGACACACACACACAGACACACACACACAGACACACACACACACAGACACACACACACACAGACACACACACACAGACACACACACACAGACACACACACACAGACACACACACACACACAGACACACACACACACAGACACACACACACAGACACACACACACACAGACACACACACACAGACACACACACACAGACACACACACACAGACACACACACACAGACACACACACACAGACACACACACAGACACACACACACAGACACACAGACACACACACACACAGACACACACACACAGACACACACACACAGACACACACACACACACAGACACACACACACAGACACACACACAGACACACACACAGACACACACACAGACACACACACACAGACACACACACAGACACACACACAGACACACACACAGACACACACACAGGACACAACACACACAGACACACACACAGACACACACACACAGGACACACACACAGGACACACACACAGACACACACACAGACACACACACACACACCACACACACACACACACACACACACAGACACACACAGACACACACACAGACACACACACAGACACACACACAGACACACACACAGACACACACAGACACACACAGACACACACAGACACATAGACACACACAGACACACACAGACACACACCGACACACACAGACACACACAGACACACACACACAGACACACACACACACACAGACACACACACACAGACACACACACACACAGGACACACACACACACACAGACACACACACACACAGACACACACACACACAGACACACACACAGACACACACAGACACACACACAGACACACACACAGACACACACACAGACACACACACAGACACACACACAGACACACACAGACACACACAGACACACACAGACACACACAGACACACACAGACACACACAGACACACACAGACACCACAGACACACACATACCACACAGACACACACAGAACACACAGACACACACACAGACACACACAGACACACACAGACACACACACAGACACACACAGACCCACACACAGACACACACAGACACCACACAGACACACACACAGACACACACACAGACACACACACAGACACACACACAGACACCACACATACACACACACAGACACCACACAGACACACACACAGACACACACACAGACACACACCAGACACACACACAGACACACACACAGACACCACACAGACACACAGACACACACACAGACACACACACACACAGACACACACACAGACACACACAGACACACACACAGACACACACACAGACACACACACAGACACACACAGACACACACACACAGACACAACACAGCACACACACAGACCACACACACAAACAGACACACACACACATACACACACAGACACACACCACACACAGACACACACACAGACACACACACAGAGACACACACACAGACACACACACAGACACACACACAGACACACACACAGACACACACACAGACACACACACAGACACACACACAGACACACACACAGACACACACACAGAAACACACACAGACACACACACAGAACACACACAGACACATACACAGACACACACACAGACACACACACACAGACACACACACAGACACACACACAGACACACACACAGACACACACACAGACACACACACACAGACACACACACAGACACACACCAGACACACAACAGACACACACACAGACACACACACACAGACACACACACAGGACACACACACAGACACACACACAGACACACACACAGACACACACACATACACACACACAGACACACACACAGACACACACCAGACACACACACAGACACACACACAGACACACACACAGGACACACACACACAGACACACACACAGACACACACACAGACACACACACAGACACACACACAGACACACACAGACACACACACAGACACACACACAGACACACACACAGGACACACACACAGACACACACACAGACACACACACAGACACACACAGACACACACAGACACACACAGACACACACAGACACACACAGACACACCAAGACACACACACACAGACACACACAGACACACACAGACACCACACAGACACCACACAGACACACACAGACACACACAGACACACACAGACACACACAGACACACACAGACACACACAGACACACACAGACACACACAGACACACACACATACACACACACAGACACACACACAGACACACACACAGACACACACACAGACACACACACACACACAGACACACCACACAGACACACACACAGACACACACACACAGAAACACACACAGACACACACACAGACACACACACCGACACACACACAGACACACACACAGACACACACACAGACACACACACAGACACACACACAGACACACACACACAGACACACACACAGACACACACACAGACACACACACAGACACACACACAGAAACACACACAGACACACACACAGACACACACACAGACACACACACAGACACACACACAGACACACACACAGACACACACACACACACAGACACACACACAGACATTACACACACACAGACACACACACAGACACACACACACACACAGACACACACACACAGACACACACACACACAGACACACACACACAGACACACACACACTGACACACCCACACAGACACACACACACAGACACACACACACAGACACACACACACAGACACACACCCACACAGACACACACACACACAGACACACACACACAGACACACACACAGACACACACACACAGACACACACACACACAGACACACACACACACAGACACACACACACAGACACACACACACAGACACACACACACAGACACACACACACACACAGGGGACACACACACACA
>JAXIVJ010008488.1:0-20000 GCA_036785665.1 Chirona hameri
TCCCTATACAACCCTTCACCCACGTTCAAGGACAGTCCAACCGTCGAAATTCAAACGAACAACGCCGACCCGTTGTTAACGCGTCCCATCTCGGTCGTCTTTCCCTCTCGGCGACCTGTCATCCTCCTCCCTCTCCGGTCCCGATGCGTCACTTCTTTAGAAACCCTGCTCGACCGGAGGTTCCCTCGTTTACTACGCTCCCCGCCGGGGAGGGGACGGGGCCGGGTCCATTCACGTTCCGCCGCCACTGACGGTATGAATGAAAACCAGTTGCCACACTCGAAGGCGGCGGGGCAGCAAGTGGCCCGTGGATCCCGTCGACGGTGGGATCGCGAGAGAAGCGGTGAGGAGAGGGAATTGGAGAGGAGGGCTTTTGTTCAGCGGAGCTCGGATGTTTCCAGTCCGGAAGTGCAGGTCACGTAACGTCAACAATGCGCAGAAGGATGAGAATGAGAACCGTTTTGCGCGGAAGCTACTAGAGAGTGACAAAAAGCGAGTGGAACAATAGATGCTCAATAGGTTTTAGATGGTATACTATTGCAAGGCACGGCGCAATACAAACTTTGACTATGCGAGCTATTAGCTACAACACTGCGAATTTCAGTGTTCGAAGCAATATACATAGGTTATATATCGTGTGAAGAATGAAAACCCTCTGTCGATTGCTTTCATAAGATAAGACGTTTGAAAGGCTGACCTACCGGCGGAAACAATGTAAAGGTTGTCCGATCGGAGGATTTCCCATCTAAGAAAACTCACTCGTACTATTTATTTTGGCTAATTGTGTACAAAATAAATAACCATACAATATATTTTCGATGCCAAATAACGAGATGATCTCACCGCTTGTTGGCGACCCGCTAGATCGACCGGCCGCAGTCAACATTCGGTGGACTTTCGTGGACCAAAACGCACTGAACCTCTGACGGAATGTGTTTCCTTGCCAGACTTTTACGCATCGTTTACTGTTGAACAGGTAGACTCATTTGCGTTAATCTCAGCTGTTAAATAAGTGGGCTAATTAAAACGCAATGTGCACGTCAGCTCGACCCGGTACCACGGAGTGCGTCTTAATCTGTTGAAATTAGGAACAAATTGCTCGTATCAAAGGACAATCCTTTACTGCCCCGCCCCACAATAAATCAGTAATGTTTGTCAACAGTTTATTCATTGTAAGTTCGTCCACACTCCTCAGTTTGACGGGATCAAACAAAACGGGATCTCAGAGAAATATTCGTCCCGAAACTCACTTATGGAACAAGAAAACATACGGGGAAATGAATGAATTTTTAGACAAAACCCTAAAATTATTTGGAGTAAACAAATCCCTCAGAATTCGTCAGCTGCGCAATGACCAAAACGAGCCATGTTTCTATCCCAGTCCATTCGAATCTAGCCCTCCCGGATTCTCCCTCCTGGCACATGACCGTACCAGTTGTGCCGTCGCCCCCTCCCCCTCCCTTCTTCCATTCCCGTCACGTGCCGGGCGACGCGTCCCGGTTTCGAAGTGCGGCGTCTCGGCGGCACACCATAATTTCGCGTCGCGGGTCGACAGCGGCGCACGGCGCGCTCTGTCCGTCACGTCTGCGCCATTATCGTCGAACGCTGTCCGGGCGCGCTACTTTGCTGCCGGCCGACGGGCGGCGGCGGCGGCGGCGGCGGCGGCGGCGGTGGTGGTCGGGGTAAAAAGTGGCCCCCCACGCGCTCTGTGCGCCACCGGGGCCGCCGCCGGTGCCGGCTACCGTTCGGGTGGCGTGGGGTAATCGCCCACAACGCAGCCTAATTACCTCGCAGGCAACGGTAATTATAGGCAGAGAATTTATAATAAACCGTGATGCGACTGGGAGGAAGCAAACACGAGTAGCGTCCGTGTGGTAGGGTTGCGGATAAGGATGCGAGAAGAAAAAAAACGCAGCTTGAGACGGTCGTGGGAGTTTGGTTTATTTTTGCCAGTATTTCTGCAGCACACATTCTAGCATATAGGCTCTGACTTGTCCAGGCTAAATCTCGCAGTGTTTTTCGTGGGCCACCAAACCCTACTGGAATTCGAGTTCACTTTGGGTAAGTAAGGTGATATTACGTGGCCTAAATGCTGATCAGGATTAGCAGCAATTTCCATCCAGCGCTGTGTCGTATTCCACGACGAGGATTGTTGTAGGGTGGTTGTCCGCGACGTATTGCGTGACATTAAAACGGTGTCGTAGTGTATACTGGTGTTCATGCGAGGTAAAACAGAAGCATATGACTATCAGATAAATGAAGGTAAGATTGCTGGTAACAAAATATCGGCCATCGGGTCTGAACTGAAGTATCCATAATCTCTATTTATTATCTATTATTATTATATTATATTATAAGGAACGGTTTTAAGAGGTGGCTTTTCCGACCGCCAGTCGACACAGCAGGCGCAATGAATGTTATGCACACACAAATGTAATCAGTCACACGCATACCTCTTATGACCACACTAAACTGGGCTGGCGCCGGTCTCTCTTGTCTTCGCCATGCGTCCCGAACCTTCCTCCTGCAGCTGGCAGCGCCATGCGTACCGAACCTTCCTCTCTTAGCTGGCAGCGCCATGCGTCCCGAACCTTCCTCTCTTAGACGGCAGCGCCATGCGTCCCGAACCTTCCTCCTGCAGCCGGCAGTGCCATGCGTCCCGAACCTTCCTCTCTTAGCCGGCAGCGCCATGCGTCCCGAACCTTCCTCCTGCAGCTGGCAGCGCCATGCGTCCCAAACCTTCCTCCTGCAGCTGGCAGCGCCATGCGTCCCGAACCTTCCTCCTGCAGCTGGCAGTGCCATGCGTCCCGAACCTTCCTCTCTTAGCCGGCAGCGCCATGCGTCCCGAACCTTCCTCCTGCAGCTGGCAGCGCCATGCGTCCCAAACCTTCCTCCTGCAGCTGGCAGCGCCATGCGTCCAGAACCTTCCTCCTGAAGCTGGCAGCGCCATGCGTCCCGAACCTTCCTCCTGCAGCTGGCAGCGCCATGCGTCCCAAACCTTCCTCCTGCAGCTGGCAGCGCCATGCGTCCCGAACCTTCCTCCTGCAGCTGGCAGTGCCATGCGTCCCGAACCTTCCTCTCTTAGCCGGCAGCGCCATGCGTCCCGAACCTTCCTCCTGCAGCTGGCAGCGCCATGCGTCCCGAACCTTCCTCCTGCAGCTGGCAGCGCCATGCGTCCCGAACCTTCCTCTCTTAGCTGGCAGCGCCATGCGCCCCGAACCTTCCTCTCTTAGCCGGCAGCGCCATGCGTCCCGAACCTTTATCTCTTAGCCGGCAGCGCCATGCGTCCCGAACCTTCCTCCTGAAGCTGGCAGCGCCATGCGTCCAGAACCTTCCTCCTGCAGCCGGCAGCGCCATGCGTCCCGAACCTTCCTCCTGCAGCTGGCAGCGCCATGCGTCCAGAACCTTTCTCCTGAAGCTGGCAGCGCCATGCGTCCAGAACCTTCCTCCTGCAGCCGGCAGCGCCATGCGTCCCGAACCTTCCTCCTGCAGCTGGCAGCGCCATGCGTCCCGAACCTTCCTCCTGCAGCTGGCAGCGCCATGCGTCCAGAACCTTCCTCCTGAAGCTGGCAGCGCCATGCGTCCAGAACCTTCCTCCTGCAGCCGGCAGCGCCATGCGTCCCGAACCTTCCTCCTGCAGCTGGCAGCGCCATGCGTCCAGAACCTCCCTCCTGAAGCTGGCAGCGCCATGCGTCCAGAACCTTCCTCCTGCAGCCGGCAGCGCCATGCGTCCCGAACCTTCCTCCTGCAGCTGGCAGCGCCATGCGTCCCGAACCTTCCTCCTGCAGCTGGCAGCGCCATGCGTCCAGAACCTTCCTCCTGAAGCTGGCAGCGCCATGCGTCCCGAACCTTCCTCCTGCAGCTGGCAGCGCCATGAGTCCAGAACCTTCCTCCTGCAGCTGGCAGCGCCATGCGTCCAGAACCGTTCTCTCTTAGCCGGCAGCGCCATGCTTCCCGAACCTTCCTCTCTTAGCCGGCAGCGCCATGCGTCCCGAACCTTCCTCTCTTAGCCGGCAGCGCTATGCGTCCCGAACCTCTCTCCTGCAGCTGGCAGCGCCATGCGTCCAGAACCTTCCTCTCTTAGCCAGCAGCGCCATGCGTCCCGAACCTTTCTCCTGCAGCTGGCAGCGCCATGCGTCCCGAACCTTCCTCTCTTAGCCGGCAGCGCCATGCGTCCAGAACCTTCCTCTCTTAGCCGGCAGCGCCATGCGTCCCAAACCTTCCTCCTGCAGCTGGCAGCGCCATGCGGCCCGAACCTTCCTCCTGCAGCTGGCAGCGCCATGCGTCCCGAACCTTCCTCCTGCAGCCGGCAGTGCCATGCGTCCAGAACCTTCCTCTCTTAGCCAGCAGCGCCATGCGTCCCGAACCTTTCTCCTGCAGCTGGCAGCGCCATGCGTCCCGAACCTTCCTCTCTTAGCCGGCAGCGCCATGCGTCCAGAACCTTCCTCTCTTAGCCGGCAGCGCCATGCGTCCCAAACCTTCCTCCTGCAGCTGGCAGCGCGATGCGGCCCGAACCTTCCTCCTGCAGCTGGCAGCGCCATGCGTCCCGAACCTTCCTCCTGCAGCTGGCAGCGCCATGCGTCCAGAACCTTCCTCCTGAAGCTGGCAGCGCCATGCGTCCAGAACCTTCCTCCTGCAGCCGGCAGCGCCATGCGTCCCGAACCTTCCTCCTGCAGCTGGCAGCGCCATGCGTCCCGAACCTTCCTCCTGCAGCTGGCAGCGCCATGCGTCCAGAACCTTCCTCCTGAAGCTGGCAGCGCCATGCGTCCCGAACCTTCCTCCTGCAGCTGGCAGCGCCATGAGTCCAGAACCTTCCTCCTGCAGCTGGCAGCGCCATGCGTCCCGAACCTTCCTCCTGCAGCTGGCAGCGCCATGCGTCCCGAACCTTCCTCCTGCAGCTGGCAGCGCCATGCGTCCCGAACCTTCCTCCTGCAGCTGGCAGCGCCATGCGTCCAAAACCTTCCTCCTGAAGCTGGCAGCGCCATGCGTCCCGAACCTTCCTCCTGCAGCCGGCAGTGCCATGCGTCCAGAACCTTCCTCTCTTAGCCGGCAGCGCCATGCGTCCCGAACCTTCCTCTCTTAGCCAGCAGCGCCATGCGTCCCGAACCTTCCTCCTGCAGCCGGCAGCGCCATGCGTCCCGAACCTTCCTCTCTTAGCCAGCAGCACCATGCGTCCCAAACCTTCCTCCTGCAGCAGGCAGCGCCATGCGTCCCGAACCTTCCTCCTGCAGCCGGCAGCGCCATGCTTCCCGAACCTTCCTCCTGCAGCTGGCAGCGCCATGCGGCCCGAACCTTCCTCCTGCAGCTGGCAGCGCCATGCGTCCCGAACCTTCCTCTCTTAGCCGGCAGCGCCATGCGTCCCGAACCTTCCTCCTGCAGCCGGCAGCGCCATGCGTCCCGAACCTTCCTCCTGCAGCTGGCAGCGCCATGCGTCGCGAACCTTCCTCCTGCAGCCGGCAGCGCCATGCGTCCAGAACCGTTCTCTCTTAGCCGGCAGCGCCATGCGTCCCGAGCCTTCCTCTCTTAGCCGGCAGCGCCATGCGTCCCGAACCTTCCTCTCTTAGCCGGCAGCGTCATGCGTCCCGAACCTTCCTCTCTTAGCCGGCAGCGCCATGCGTCCCGAACCTTCCTCTCTTAGCCGGCAGCGCCATGCGTCCCGAACCTTCCTCCTGCAGCCGGCAGCGCCATGCGTCCCGAACCTTCCTCCTGAAGCTGGCAGCGCCATGCGTCCCGAACCTTCCTCTCTTAGCCGGCAGCGCCATGCGTCCCGAACCTCTCTCCTGCAGCTGGCAGCGCCATGCGTCCCGAACCTTCCTCCTGAAGCTGGCAGCGCCATGCGTCCCGAACCTTCCTCCTGCAGCCGGCAGTGCCATGCGTCCAGAACCTTCCTTTCTTAGCCGGCAGCGCCATGCGTCCCGAACCTTCCTCTCTTAGCCAGCAGCGCCATGCGTCCCTAACCTTTCTCCTGCAGCTGGCAGCGCCATGCGTCCCGAACCTTCCTCTCTTAGCCGGCAGCGCCATGCGTCCCGCATCTTCCTCCTGCAGCCGGCAGCGCCATGCGTCCCGAACCTTCCCCCTGCAGCTGGCAGCGCCATGCGTCCCGAACCTTCCTCCTGCAGCTGGCAGTGCCATGCGTCCAGAACCTTCCTCCTGAAGCTGGCAGCGCCATGCGTCCCGAACCTTCCTCCTGCAGCTGGCAGCGCCATGCGTCCAGAACCTTCCTCTCTTAGCCGGCAGCGCCATGCGTCCCGCATCTTCCTCCTGCAGCCGGCAGCGCCATGCGTCCCGAACCTTCCTCCTGCAGCTGGCAGCGCCATGCGTCCCGAACCTTCCTCATGCAGCTGGCAGCGCCATGCGTCCAGAACCTTCCTCCTGAAGCTGGCGGCGCCATGCGTCCAGAACCTTCCTCCTGCAGCCGGCAGCGCCATGCGTCCCGAACCTTCCTCCTGAAGCTGGCAGCGCCATGCGTCCCGAACCTTCCTCCTGCAGCCGGCAGCGCCATGCGTCCCGAACCTTCCTCCTGCAGCTGGCAGCGCCATGCGTCCCGAACCTTCCTCCTGCAGCTGGCAGCGCCATGCGTCCCGAACCTTCCTCTCTTAGCCAGCAACGCCATGCGTCCCGAACCTTCCTCCTGCAGCTGGCAGCGCCATGCGTCCAGAACCTTCCTCCTGAAGCTGGCAGCGCCATGCGTCCCGAACCTTCCTCCTGCAGCCGGCAGTGCCATGCGTCCAGAACCTTCCTCTCTTAGCCGGCAGCGCCATGCGTCCCGAACCTTCCTCTCTTAGCCAGCAGCGCCATGCGTCCCGAACCTTCCTCCTGCAGCCGGCAGCGCCATGCGTCCCGAACCTTCCTCTCTTAGCCAGCAGCGCCATGCGTCCCGAACCTTCCTCCTGCAGCTGGCAGCGCCATGCGTCCCGAACCTTCCTCCTGCAGCTGGCAGCGCCATGCGTCCCGAACCTTCCTCCTGCAGCCGGCAGTGCCATGCGTCCCGAACCTTCCTCCTGCAGCCGGCAGTGCCATGCGTCCCGAACCTTCCTCCTGCAGCCGGCAGCGCCATGCGGCCCCCTGTGGCGGAGCCCCTGCTCCCGCTTCCCCTCTGACTGCTTTATCGAACTCGATATCCAGAGGTCATCATTCCTTTCTGCAAACACCGGGAACACGAAACTACTCTGATATGGAAGCATCTTGGCAGCTTGTGCTACCAGATTGCGCCAGTTTTGAGACCATGGGCATGTTTTACTGTCGAATCCCAGGCCCTATAAGATGGTAGTCATCCGGTGATTTGACCGAATCCGAATCAGGGGTGGGGACGTCATCTGGACGTAGAATCCCTTGCCCTTGTACAAATCAATGATAACTTGCAATTTTTGAAAGACTATATAGATAATTTTACTGAGCCTATTTACAAACAACAAACCCTGAAAGAAAGAACAATTCAAGGTCTCTAACTTATTTTTACGAATATTTTGCTCCTAATTACTCTTATTTTGACAGCGAAGGGGCAAAGATTTTACTCCTTCGCTAATGCTAAAAGGCCATATATAAGTCGCGCCACAAATGTCGGTGCGCCCCAAAAAACGCATAGATGACGTCACGCCCAAAAAAGAACCACGTATGTTACGGTTTTTGGTTTGTTGACATACGTGTTTCTTTTTATTGCATAGCAAAAAGCAAATTGAACCTATGGCGGCTGAAGGGATGGCAACCCCTTGGTAGAATCGAAGTTTAAGTGATAAATTGAAATTACGTATGTTGATTCGTTTGTGAAAGTCTAATTATCTTATGATATTTGTGAAATATCATTGTTGATAGTTATTGAGTTGCCTTGATTGTTGTCGAGATTTGCGATCGATGCATCAACTCCCATTTATTTTCGGTACCTAGAAAATCGCTGGGAACTGAGTCGTGCATCGGTAGTCATCGGTCTCTTATACGGCCCTGGGTAGTCGTTCCTTGGGTATATATCGCCTTGGTTCCTTTTCCCTTGTTAGTCGTAGGCATGATAATTCTGGGGGCCAATTTTTTTGTGTGAAATTCCCACCACCATTAGAACAGGTCCACAGGACATTTTCCATTCATGATAAGGTGTTGTGCAACTGCACTGGTGCCTGCCTACCTGCCTGTCTCATGAAAGTTTTGTGAAAGTTGAAATGTTGAAGTGTTGTGAACAGGAAGAAGTTCTTTTGGGATGTTGGTGTGGGCAGTGTTGTACAGTGCATTGCATAGGTACAGGTGGTTGAACTTTTTCAACAAGAAGTGTCATGATTTTGTGGAAGTGAAACTATATTTATTCTGTTCTCAACAAAAGCCTCAGTTCTCAACAAATAATTTAAACCTGCACTTATTGAAATGTGGGTTAAAATCTGATCTTTGGACACATCCTAACCTCAGACTTTTCATGCTATCAGAATGCAGATGATACTGACTCACTGTGCTTGTGTCTGTATTGTTAACATTCTGATAGCGTGGAAGTCTGAGGTTAGGATATGCCCAGTGGCCGGGGATACACCAGTTCACCTACCCAGGCTACACTATGCATGATTGTCCAGGAAATAATGCATATGTTCTCCATGTTTGCAGAACTTTCTGACGTCTGGGATCTGGCTGATCAAGGAAATCATGCAAGGAAAATGGATAAACCACTGCATAAATATCTACCAGCTTCAACACAAGTTTCAACACTCACAATTTGCTCAAACGCTTCTTAATTCATCTTCCGCCATGATACTCAGCACAAATTATTCAAGTTTAGGTCTAGTATATACTACAATATACAAAATCAAGAAAAAATATAAAAACCTTGCAACACGCAATCTTGGAAAACAAGTTCAGAATTGTGAACTTTGCATTGTTCCGTCTGTGATGTGTCTGCAGAATTTCCTTGACATTTCATCCAGGATCTGTGTGATGTGCCAGTGTAGCTCACCCAATGCATTTACCATCAGCTGAACTTGCTCTGTCATGCAAATCCTGACAACACGGATAACACACATGATTTTCAGGAAATCACACATATTGTAGCCTGGGCTTAACAATCATTTTAACCATGCCTATATATATTTATTTAATAAATGCAAGTAAATAGCTAACTTGCAATGACAATGAACCCAGATCTCACTGTTCAGTAAACACACATCTTTGATCTTTCTAGCATATTTATTTTTTGGGAATTTACTACTAATTTGGATTACTTCACAATTATGCTTGTGATTTGGTATCCAATAATTTCATATTATCTTATTGCTGATTTCTGTATGGCTTACCCTCAGTTTGGCATTAATCTTACCCAGAGCAAACCACTTTTGATATACAGCTAACAGTATTTTGATACCTGCATGCAAGGGAATAGATCAACCTTTAATGGGGTTTTGAACTGAGATAGCAGATTTGTAGAGCAGATCGAAACATGGGTTGTGGTGAAAGAATTACCTCTATGCTAAGTAATTTTGACAGGACTAGTGGGCCCCTTTTAGAAGCCTTGTTTCAGGGCAGTTTCAGGGCACTGGGCAGTCTTTCATGCCCCAAAACCGCCCCGAAACAGTCTTCTATAAGGGGCCCACTAGTCCTGTGTCAGAGTTACTTAGCGTAGCAAGGTAATTATTTCGCTACAACCCATTTTTTATCTGCTCTACAAATCTGCTATCTCATTTCAAAACCACATTAAAGGTGTCCTATTCCCTTTAAGCCGCCTTAGGTATTGCATTGTTTCTTATACAATTTGTCCATTTTTTCATTCATTCACTCAAGTCGGTCGGGCCGATTGCGTGGCGGCTTATGCCAGCGTTTTTGCGTTGTTGACCCTTCTTTGGGCCCGAGCGGTATGAAAGGCGAACTGGCATCATTTCCGACCACGCTGCGTCGATTGGTGAAGGTCCCGATTCGCTATCTCTGATAGGTTCTGAGTTTAAGTGTAGCAGTAACGCATATATTTTTTTTATGGGCCCTTGTGGGCCTTCTTTGGGCCTGATCGATATGAAAGGCGAAACGGGACCGTTTCCGACCACGCCGCGTCGATTGGTTAACCCGCGCCGTACCGGTGCTCTGCGCCGCCTTCGCCGTGCCGGGGGGGGGGGGGGGGGGCGTTTCGACGCCCCCTCTAACTCGGCTCCTATGCATAGGCGCAGGAACAGGGGGGGGGGCAGCCGCCCCCCCCCCCCCCCCCCCCAAACATTTATTTTAACATTACGCGTATGGGCGTTGCATGGCAAGAATCGACTTCAGAATGCCTCCCCCCAACTTGAACATAGTGCCTGCGCCCCTGCTCCTATGGAACGTAGACAAAAACCGAACACACCGATCGAAAGCTCGTCACAATCCATTTCGAAACTATTTCAGACATTTGTTTTCTCTCAGGTCAATAATGAGGTCACCAGAGGTCATAAAAGGTCAGCATTTCCAGTTTCAGGACTTAGCTCCAGAAATCCCCAAATATCTTGGGAACTATGATAGCTAGGAACAAACGAGAACAAAAACAATCGAAAGCTCTTGAACAAAGCAATTGGCAAATGATGCTCAACTTTTAGCTTAGGTCAATAGTTAAGACTCCAGAGGTCATCAAAGGTCAAAAAGGTTATTTTTTGCCAAAACTGTTTTTCGCAAATAACGTTATACCTAATACAAATAAGGCAATAATGTTGACGCCATCGTGTTTGTCTCGTCAATGCTCTTCGAATCATATTAATAATGACCAGGTTAGGTCAACTACAAAATTTGACCTCAGGTCCAGGTCAAGTGGTGACCCAATTAGGTCATGTTGCACATAAAGAGACGTGCCTCCACGAGAAAAAGCACATTGGTGCAGGTTTCACTTCTCTATCTTGATTTTGTCGAGAGTTATTGACAAACAAGTGTTGGTGACCGCAGATGACCTCATCTGACCCAGTAGGGGTCACTGAACAAAAATTGAAACTGGAACTTCAAGAATGGTCCATGATAACATGATCCAGAAGGAATTGGGCTGATATAATGCATATCCTCAGAATAGGAAGCATTTGATTATTTCCCCATGGACTTATAATGGGGAGGTCACGAAATTGACCCGACCAGACTCTTAGAATTGCTTTGGAGCTGGGGTGCGGAGTGGAAAATTATGACTAAAAATAAGTATACAAAATGGAAAATTCAACCAAAAGGCATATGTACCAGGCTTTATCACCCAATTATCTGCTCACCAAAATCAGTTATTACCTATGCCAATTATTACCTGTCTCCATCCACAGGCTGTCCCTATCATTACATCCATAAATCAGTATCAGGTTTCCAATTATCCAATACATTTTACAATAAGGATTGGAAAATTCACAGTAAAACTCAGGAAAAAGAGTGGGAAAATAGTATCCATAGAGTGTCATTTTCCACCCAAATTTCCCCATGCTAGGACACTGGACCCGACCTTAGATCACTGTTATCAAAAATCCGAGATAAACGAATTGTAGGTACCATTGCCCTTAAGAAATCCTGTAAGTACGAAATAGATCGGCCAAAAACTGTGGCTGTGATACGACCGATTTTTTTTTTGGAGGTGGGTTCACGTGACCTGGCCTGGTGACCTGACCTGAGATGACCCGAGGTCAATAATTGCACACTATGTGTGCAATTGATGCCCCAACACCTGTGTCAAAAACGGTGGCGCGCAGCTCCGCCGTTTTTCGCTATCCTCGAAAAACCTTGGGGGGGCGTCTAAACGCCCCCCCCCCCCCCCCCCCATCTGGTACGGCGCGGGTTAAGGTCCCGAGTCGCTATCTCTGATAGGTTCTGAGTTTCAGCGTGGCAGTAGCGTTTTCGGATCTTCTTTGGGCCCTCGTTGGCCTTCTGTGGGCATGATCGGTATGAAAGGCGAAACAGCACCTCTACAAGAGCGTAGCTTTCGAATGGTGATAGAATGAAGTCTGGCTTATGTAGTTGCTGAATTTCAGCGTGGCAGTGAACCATGGCAATTCAATCTATATACCCCCGCACACCGTTATCGGCCCGAACGCCATGCCTGGTGGTAAAAAATAACGCGGTGCCTGCCATTAACCCATCTGGACAGTGCAGTGGGGACATTGTTGGGTGGGTACTGGGTCGGCATCTGCAGCCTGCATTGTACGATTGGATGTTTGGTACAATTTTACCTGGAGTCTACTACAAGTTCATGCATATATTTTGCACACTAATATTTTTTTGCGTGTGCTGATTCCCAATATTGTATTGGAAGTTTGGTTTTAGATATAGTCTAAGATGTGGAGTGGCAAATAATGCTTGTATCGGGTGATGCTTTGCACCGAACTGTGAAGTTACAGGACACGAGGATAGACTGGTCATGTAGTTGTGCTGCTTTTATACAGAAATGCTCAGTTTGAGAAATAAGATACATGGTTGGAGCATTGTCCTGATTTGTATTTTATTTTAACAAAGTAGATTCTGTTGATGTTTGGGAACAACTTCCTTTTCCTGCCTTTCCATACTAGTTGACATCTGCGAGTCATTTCATGCTGCGCACAAACGAGGTATTTTCATACTTACAAAAAACTGTTTGGTTAATACCAGGTACACAAGTTACTCACTTAATACATCTGACACCAGGTAAACATAGGTACACTAAACTCAAAGTTTTGATACAGTTTAATGTTGATCGCCCACGTCAGTATAGGCGAGGCGTCAGTGTCAATAGTATTGGTACGATGCTTTAGCGTTTGTTTTTTGTAAATCCGGTCGATCATATGCCGTCGATTAGGTACTTCTCAATGCGACGTAAACGAAAATGCCGGGCTAAACATGGGCTTTATGAATTTCCGTGTGTTGTATGGGTTGCAGTGATGACCTTTTAGGTACCTGGCAGTTCCCCTGAAGTCATGACAAACTAGTGGTTGGTATGTGTGTGACCAAGCGACATTAATGCTACTGTAAGCAAGAGCCCCGTTTTTCGTCCTCAGTTGTGAATGGCAGCGCTGTCGGGGCCTTTCTAGAGTTAATAGTTCCATTTGTGGCCACTAGGAGTCTTCGAGACTGTTTTTTTCTTCTGAGAGTTGTGCTTCAACGCGTAGTTTAATCGACGTTTACTCGATACAATCGTAAGCGTACTTCACGTGTCTCATGAAATATTTTAGATTAACCCGCGAGTTACTGGGGGGGGGCTATTTTTTGCCCCCCTCCCGTTATTTTGCCATAACTCTTAAACGAACACCGGTATCGTCACCAAACTTGCAGTACCTTATCTCACATCAATTCTACACATGTTGGCAAAAGGAAAAATATGAGGTTATGATAGGTCAACCGGGAATGACGTCAGAGTGACGTCATGTTCTTCGGTTTTGGTTGCAAAATAATGGTTTGCGGAAAACGCTGTCAATGGTACGATGTTTGAGATAAACTCAATTGTCTTAAATCAAAATACTGACAATAGACCGGGCTATCAAACTGCTATCTCGGATTTTTGATTTTTTTTAAATTATTTTTTTGAGAAATCCAAATACATTTGTTTTTGTTTTTACCAAATTTTCAAGAAAAATCAGAATTATCAAAAAAACGGAATATATGTGATCGAGATGTGTACGGTGAATATGTGTACCAAATTTGAAGTCTATATCTTCAAAAATGACTGAGTTATGACCTTTAAATGACAAAAAGCGACCACCTCTCACAGCATTACTATGCATAAAAACGCATTTCCATTTTTGCTTTTTACTTCTATTTATATGGAACAAACAATGTTCTAAGGTCATTGTACGCGCTCTAGACAATAAACAAACCCATAAACATGTGTTACAACGCCTAATGACCGTAATCTGCAGTTTTACCTCGTGACCTCGGATGACCTTGACCTGACCCAAGGTCATAAACAGCTTAGAAAGGTACTTAGAAGTGTCAGACACACGAATCATACCGATTTATCGACAGCTTATGCGTTCAATATCGCAATTTTGCGCGACAATTCCATCCATCGAGACCTTTTGACACGGTCAAACATTTTGTACTTGACCTGACCTGTGACGTCATCGGTGACCCCGAGATCAATAATATTATGTTTCCCTCGATAAATTTCCCAGGGCTATCGAATGCCGTTTGAATGTTTACATTCGGTCCAGTAGTTCCGGAGATCCGAGAGGGGGGGGGGGGGGGAATAGCCCCCCCCCCCCCCCCCCAGTAAGTCGCGTTATGAAATATACCCCAGTAGCTCGCGGGTTAATTGCATGGGCCCCTTTACAAAAAAAAAACAGTACCGCAAGCCTGAGCGTCAGCAGTCGGTTGACGGTGCAACGTAAGGCAGGAGACCCATGTAGCAAGTTGGGAGCGTGAGGCGCCTCAAATACTTGCAATTTGGTAGTTGTGGTTGCCTGTTCCAATCACTTCTATAAACCTTTCGAAATTTTGGGAATATTGCAGCTTTAATGTGTTCATCGCGAATGAAAGGGAAATGACTAATGGTTTTTCATTAACAAAAATTCCTGTCGTAGAAAATATGCGCTCATTCCTAATGCCTGTCATCTATGTCATTTCCTAATGCCTCTCATCTATGTCACAGAACATCAACGGTACTGAATGATACTAGAATATCCACACTTTCTCCGACTATGCCATGGATATTTATGAGGAGGAACACTATTGGAATATGCGTCCTGCTGAGTTACTCGTGTTGTGAAGATAAACTGGGCGTCAGAGAACAGGGACGCCACTACTCGGTAAGTCCAACATGGTGGCCAAATTTAGAGATTTAGCGGGAATGGACGGATGACAAAATTGTTTGTTTTACCAAAAATGATGGAACGAAGGAGGTGTCTGGGTCTAAAAACATGAAAATAATGTCAGAATTGTCATGCTTTTCTGGTGGACACTCCCCATTTCATGATATCACATTTTGTCATCCCTCCCCCTAGCTCTCTGAATTCGGCCACTATGAAGTCCAATATGTGCGATCAACGCGCTTTCAAATGGCACCTGACGGCTGTTGTCGCTTGCGGTGATGCATGGTTTAGCTTTATGGGGTGTGGTTTGTGCTGTGAATGGTATTTCTCTCGGACATATCACCTGGTTTCTGTCAAATGAATCGACAATTTTGCGAATGAAATGTCGGATAATATTTAAATGCCTATCAAAGTTGTCTTGTAACACTTGGGCGGTACTCATGGTTCGATGTCACTCATCACGTAGTGCAACATGTAATCATGTAACGATTTGTAACGGTGTCATGTAATCATGTAACGATTTGCGTCTGGGTTTTGCAGGATGGATACAGTCCCCGCTCCCAAGTTTCGGATTCTGGGAGCGAATAAAATAGGTAATTATGTGCTAGGGAAAACGCTGAAATTGGGCCCTTACGATAAGTACGATAGCATTCGACTCGATGCGAGTTTTTTTTCGGCAGCAGAAGTCCGCGTTTTGACTGGCCTTTTGGATTTTAGTGAACCGTTCATGTAGGTATGTTACATTTGTATCGTTCGTATGTCCACAAAATTGAATGCGTCCAAATGATGGCAAAGATGTCCAGAAACTGGTGGACGAAGCCGTCGGTGTCGACACACCGAAGAATTCGACGGATCGAAACGTTTCGATTTTCGGAGATCAGAGCGGATTAGAATGGACCCCCTGTCACGCACATAGTTTAACAATATAGTTATACATTTGTTTAAACATATGATATAATGCAATACCAGTAAAACGCCTTTATGGGCGATCACAGAGCGGGAGTTTTCGCATAAGCTCGAAGTCTGATGTACGCCGTAGTGAACTCGTGTACACATGCATATTGCATAGTGACTTGAATTCCATTTCGTGCAAAAGTACTAACAGTCGTTCATTAGAACGCTTATAAATTGTCATCTCGATAGGTGCGGCAGCTTTCAAGTTCCAAAATTCGGTGGCGCTTGTGCGTATTGACGTACGGCCTGACATGTGTAAAACAACTAGTAGTCATAGCGGCATCAGTAGAATATAATCTGTTCAATGTGAGACAGTAAGACACATGAGCGCACGTACTCTGGTTCTGTCCGCAGGCCGTCTTCTCGAGTCGCAGCGCCGCGGAACTCCTAGAACTCCGGAGCTCACCAGGGCTACCGTCCGCCGCAGCCGGCACCTGCTGCGCGTGTTCCCGCGCTCTGTTCAGTGCTTGTTCCGCGCGCGCGCCGCCGCCACCGGCGACGTGCGCGCCCTCCGCTGGACGACGCCTCTGCCGTCGGAGCAGCGGCGGGCCGGCGCTGCCGCCGCCGCCGCCATGATGCAGCGCCAGTTCCGCGCCCGTCTCGCCGAGCACGAGCGGCGCAAAGGACCGCAGCCGCTCGACGTGACGTCCTTCTCTATGGCGGATGTGTTGACTGGAGCCGGTCCGGGGTTGGATAGGGATAGAGCGGAGGCAGGGAGGGGGATGGAGGAAGCGTTCCCGCCGCTGGAGCTGAGTTGGAGTGGTGGACAGCTGTTGGGGGACGGGGATGATGGTGGTGATGGTGACGGTGATGCTGCAGTCACTGGTGATGGAAGTCGCGCATGTGTGGGTGCCGCCACGGCTGCAGCTGCTGTCACCGGACCAGACGCCGGGACTGGAGCGTTTTCGTCCACCGCCACTGGGAAGGAGATCGCCACCGATACTGGCACCGGCGGAGTCACCGGTCCACCAACGGTTACGGACGCAGTCGCCGGTACTGCCTCGCCCACCACCTCTACCACCGACACCACCTCGACGACCACGGGCTCCGAAACTGTCGAGGATAACAGCATCACAGCAGCCACTGCCGACGGCATTGGCACTAGCACCGACGCTGCCACCTCCGTCACCATCACCACCGCTGCCAACACCATCGACACCATCGACACCATCGACACCATCGACACCATCGACACCATCGACACTACGGACACTACGGACGCTTCTACTGACTGCTGTGCAACTGTAGCGACCGCCACCGCCACCGCCACCACGGCTGCGACCGCCACCATCGCCACCACGGCTGCGACCGCCACCACCGCCACCGCCACCACGGCTGCGACCCGCCACCACCACCGCCACCACCGCCCACCACGGCTGCGACCGCCACCACCACCGCCACCACCGCCACCACGGCTGCGACCGCCACCACCACGCCACCGCCACCGCCACCGCCACCACCACCGCCACCACCGCCACCACCGCCACCGCCACCGCCACCGCCACCGCCACCACCACCGCCGCCACCGCCGCCGCCACCGCCGCCATCCCCGTGGCCGGCTTCGGAGCTGAGCCTTCACTGCGTTCCCGCTTCGTGAGCGTCGCCATCCCCGTGGCCGGCCTCGGAGCTGAACCTTCACTGCGTTCCCGCTCCGTGAGCGCCGCTATCCCCGTGGCCGGCCTCGGAGCTGAGCCTTCACTGCGTTCCCGCTCCGTGACCGTCACCACTCCAAGCGGCAAGCAGGACCAGTCCAAGTTCGTCACAGTGCAGCGTTCAGCTCTGCCATACGACCGCGCCGAGAGGACAACCCCGTCTCCCACCTGGCGGGCAGGGAAGAAAGGAATCACCACAGCGTTGACGAAAACCACAGCGAGTCCTGCTGTAAGCCCTATCGCGCCGCAGCGCCGGTCAGAGAAGCCTCCGAGATGGCGTCGGGAGGTGTGACTCAGAACACCATTCTGGCGGAGGTTCCCTTTCTGGCGGAGTGGCAGCGTAACGGTGCCTACGCCTCAGGCCAGGTGTTCTCGCCTCCCTCCCTGCACGCTCCGCGCTCCTCCGGTTCGCATGTAATCTTGGTGCGCACGCGCGGTACGGGGCCCGGACCGTCCTCCGTGAGGTACGTCATGCTACGCGGACGGAGCTGCGTCACAGCGGCGGTCGAAGCGGTGGCGGCCCGTGGCCACCACGCGGCCCAGACGCGAACGGTGAACGTGGTGGCGAGCCCCGGGCGCGAACTGGTCATGGAGTTGCCGTCTGGAAGCAGCCAGAGAGGCGGCCTCAGCGGAGCGGGCGATGGAGGTTGCCAGAAGGCCAACAGTCCGGCGAATAAGGGCGCAGCAGCGAGCGTCTCGGCGCGAATGGCGTCAATGCCGGCTGCTGTGGGCGGGAGCGGGGACGGGGCTCTATCCCGCCCGCGGACCTCAACCAGCGACTACAGCAAGACTGGAGCCACTCCGACGGAAGCCATCCCTGTCGCTTACACTGGAGCGGACCAGCGCAGTGAACGCGCAGCCGACAGCGCGGCGCTCTCTGTACAGGCGCTCGCATTTCCCATAGAGGAACCACCCTGCTCTCCCAGAAAACGACCCTGTCCTGAGGACGAGAAGACAGCAGAACGCAAAATGAGCCTGAGGTCGGGCCTGCGCCTGCCGGGTCGTCCACCATGTAAGCGGGCTCGCATCACCACACGCGCTCCTCGCGCTCCTCGCACGCCTCGCCAGCCTCGCCAGCCTCGCGATGTCGAGCCAGGCTCTGCCCGTGGCGGCCGGGCCTGGCGCGGAGGACGACGCAGGGGCCGCGGTAGACCGAAGACAGTTCAGCCGGAACGGCCGCAGATACCGGGGCCGGTGCTGGCCGGAGGCGCCGTGGCGCTCAGTCGCAGGGGTCGCGGGAGGATCGGTGCGCGACGCTCCGGGCTGCAGAGGCAGCAGATCAACAGGAGGATGGCGCTCGGCCGCGCGCCCTGGTCACTTGCCGTGCTGTGTCAGCAAGCTCTGCTGGCGCCGCCGCTGCAGCAGCAGCCGACGAGGCTGCCACCGTCTATGGTTGACTGCCCAGCCTCCCGCTGTCCCGCGCCCCGCGCTGCCACCAGTCTGGGTGGCGACTTCACCACCCAGTCGACCTCGGTCTGGTCAGAGAGCAGCGCTCGCCGCGCCGCAGCTGAGCTTTCCCCCGAGCCGGTGTGGTCATCCGACGACGCAGCACCTGCCTGTAGCTCAAGTCCCGGCACCAAGAGCCGCCCCGAACCGACGGCGGCAGCGGCGGGGGCGGAGGCGGTGGAGCTTGGAGACCTCGCCCAGCCACCGCCTGAGACGAACACTGGGTCGGCGGTGGTGGCGGCGGCGTGGCACGGCCTGATGGACATGTCGCTGTCCAGCGTGCTCGGACCGGAGCGCACCTGTACCGGCGTCGGCGGTGGCGGAGAGAGGGCGGAGGTGACTCTCCCCGTCGGATTGTCGTTCGATGGTGTGGCCGGGCTGGGCTCCGATACGGATGGAAGCGACGGTGTGATGGAGACAGAAGGGAACGGCGGTCGGGCAGCGACAGAGTCGGACGGCGGTGTCTTGGATTCCAGGGAGTTGATGCCGGCCTTGGAGAGCAACCGGAGCGAAACTCAAGATATGACCAGTCAAGAGAGGCAAGACAGCTGCGGGTACGGTGCGCAGTCACCGGAGAAGGATCCCCTGACGTTCTCCGTGGAGTCAGGCTGCGGAATCAGCTCTATGGAAGAGTCTGAGGTTGTAGCCGGCCAAGCAGGAACTGAGCTCATGCTTGGTAACAGCGTACCGTCACATGTTCACACCGATCCGACGGCGGCGCCCGACCCGCTGTCTGCCCGTGAGGTGACTGAGACGACTGGCGACGTCTCCCTCGCCGCCGCAACGAGGCCGAATTCGACTCCAATCCTGAACCAACACGCGCACGATCATACCCTCTCCGTGCACTCGTCTCCTGTGTCCGCTCAGCCTGCCACAGTCCCGACCAGCGGGCTGGGTCCGGCGGTGGAAGAGACGGATCTCCTGACCCGCGTCGACATCGATTGCTCAGATGCCTCGCGACCGGGGGAATCCGTGCTGGTCGCTAGCGCTGTGGAGCTGGATGCCATAATAGACGCCGGGGCTAGCGAGCAGATGCAGCCGGTAATGGTATCCACCTCAGTCACCGCCTCTGCTGTCTCCGCTACCGCCACCACCATGAGGTCCGGCCCTGGCCCCGCCGGTACTCCGGCAAGAAACTCCTCTTCGAGCGAAGACAACAACTTGTCAGCGGAGGAGCTGTTTCTGCCGGACCTCAGTGATGACTCGGTGGTGGACGATACGCCGACCCGCTGGCTGCAGGCGCGCGTGCTGGTGGAGCGGGCGTCGTCCAGACAGGTGCAGCTCA
>JAXIVJ010008488.1:25000-55393 GCA_036785665.1 Chirona hameri
CAGATCGACCAGTGCCTTACACCCTCATATTTAAAAAAAAAAACATATAAGATTGGGTCTATAGGGTAGTCTTAGGCCCTGAAGACGACTGTGCCAATATTTTGCCTCGCCGAGCAACGGTCACCGAGTTATAGCCTCCGGCAATTTTGAGAGGTCACGCTGCAGGTCTTTCTTTGATGACCCATAACTTGTAGTTAAACAACTTGAAACCCTAAAAGCTATATACCAATGAACTCGCCATGATGCAAGGAAACTTTTGCTATCTCGATTTTGTTTTATTGTATGACCTTGTGACCTTTTCTTACGTGACCTATCTTAACCTTTTTTCAGTCGAAACCTGTATTTTTGACTCAAAGCCAAATTGAGTTTGATCAATTACCTTTCGACAGAAACAAAAGTGGATATAGCCTATTAAATGCCCCCTTTCAGCCTTGCAAAAACCCGTATAGGTGGCGCTGCGAATGTTACCCATGCATATCTCCGGATTGTTTAAAGATATCGAGGTGCGGTCAACGCCAGTGGATTGGATAGGTGATTCTGAGCAAGAAATATTGTATGACTTTGTTACCCGAGGTAAAGGTCAAGGTCATAATTTAGGCCAAACTTTTTAATAATTACCGTTTGCTGTTTGTACGGGATTTGTGTGAGTATTTCCGGGCTATAGCACCGAGTTTAGACGAGGACGAATCCAGAAGGCCATTTTGGGATGCGCCAAAACTATCTGGGGGATGCAAAAAGTTAGAAAATTTCCAAACTTGATCGGAAGTCACTTTGTCACCCTTTGATCAATCGATCTGGTTGCTCAGTACTGGATTCTTTGATCATAGAACACATCTTTAGCGCATCTCATTGTATTTTTTGGCATCAGTGTGCGACTACATCATGTGCTCACTTCCCCCTGGCATTTTGCATGAATGGAACCATGCACACATGTGAACAGAACCGTACAAAACCGGCTCGCAGCCATGCTACCTCGCATCCACGTGTCTGAATCATAAAACACCTCGAAGTATATGAGCGGCTCTCGTCTAAATTCATGTCGAAATTATTTCGATTATTTTTTGTTCAGGTCAATATTGAGATCACCACCAGGCACCAGATGTCATCAAAGGCCAACATTCTTTTAGTTTTAGTTGTTAGCAATTTGCTCCAGAAACCCCCAAATATTTCAGTACCTACTGCGATAGCTAGGAAGTGGAACAAACTGAAAAGCAAAGGGAAGGTCTGAAATTTGTCGTTCCTTGGGTGTACTCCATTGTTAGATCAGGTCGATAGTATAGGTTCCAAAGGTCACCACAGATCACACTGTTTTTGTCAGAAAGTTTTTAGTACATAACTTCTTCTCTCATAAATATATAGGCAAATGATAGAAAGGTATTCTGCCGTTATCCTGTTCTTCTCGTGATGCACTTCGAACCATGTCCATAATGATCGGGCTAGGTCAAATTCAAATTTTGACCTCAAGTCAAGATCATCCCAAGTTATGCGGTAACCCAGGTAGGTCATGTTGCACATTTACGGAAGTGTCTTGACGAGATAAACACAGTGGTGTCTGTCTCATGTCTCTATCTTCATTTCATTAAGAGTTATTGGCAGGAAGTGGTGGTGACTCAAATGACCCCAGCTGACCAACTGACTATGAGGTGATCACTGAGTAAAATTGTGCTTGGGTCATCAAGAATGAGCTAAAATAGCATGTTATTGAAACGATTGGTCTGATCTAATGTGTGTTCTTCTGATAGCGGAAGCATTTGTAAATTTTCCCGTTAAAGGGACTATCCCACCTTAAAGGGAATAAATAGTTCACCTTTAACATGGGGTTTTAGACTGAGATAGCAGATTTGTAGAGCAGATCTAAAAATGGTTTGTGGTGAAAGAATTACCTCTACGTTAAGTAATTTCGACACAGGACTAGTGGGCCCGATTTCAATCCCGCTGTTCCGGGCCACGATCGGGGAATGAACGCTCGCCGCCGCGCCGCCGGAGGCAGGTACACTCTCTGGCACGTAGTCTCTGGTCACGACGCCTCGTTAATATCTGCTCAGCCGCCCGGGCGGCGCGGCGGCCCTTGTCAGAGACTGTACTTGGCGTCAGGCGGAGCGGGGCGGAGCCAGAACGCCAGCTGCTATCGTACGATTTCTCGTGAAATAGAAAGAGAAACTTACTTCTTTCTCCACATATATCTATCAGTTGTCCAAACCAAAGTCATATTCATAGTTTTGAGCTCAAGATGCACCTAATGGTTGAACTTCAAGACAACTTTCAAGGTGACCTACTCCTTTAACATTATATTTGGGTTGAGATAGCCATTTTGTATGGCTAGGCATTGAAATTAAGTATGGTAGCAGTTAAAACAACCACAATGACCTAATCAAAAAGATATTCGAGTTTGATTTGACATCTGTAAAAAATAAGACCGATGTGTATTTGAATAGGGACTCTAAACCGACAGCGTCGTCTCTTTACCCAACTGGTAATGATAGTCGACTTGTTTTAAGGTCAACCTTGAAATATTTTCGTCTTTCATTTCTCGATCCCCGGGTGGTTCGCAATCTAAGCCAATCTAGACACCGGGTGGTTCGCTTTTTCTGCGCAATAGATGTCGACAAAAAATTGTGCCATATATTTGGCAGCACAAAGGATTTTCCCTGTTATAAAAAAAATGACGTCACCACCCAACTTTTCGCTTACAACTAAAAGTTGAATATCTTCCAAGATAAGCATTTTTGGGAGAAAAAAGTTCACGAACATGTTCAGCTGACCTCGCCTGACATGTAGACATACAATTAAGTGTGATTCGACAACTTTCACAAAGGTGGGACAGTCCCTTTAAAGGGACACTGTCTCTTTGAATATAACATTTGATATGTTAAAGAGCAATCGCATCTGATTAACACTATGAAGTCCGTTTTTCGAAATTCGCGCCCAGTCGCCCAATATCAATGTCACAGTTCGGTTTTCTTCCAGCCAATGACCTTGACGGGTCCGCTCACCACTACGCACCAAAATCCATAACCCGCGCCGTGCCGGGGGTTAGATGCCCCCTAAGGTTTTTCGAGGATAGCGAAAAAACGGGCGGGCATCATTGCGCACATTATGTAAACAAAAAATACATCGGGTCATCTCAGGTCAGGTCACCAGACCTGGTTACGTAACCACACCTCCAAAATGTTTACGGTCGTACCACAGCCACAGTTTTTGGCCGATCGATTTCGTACTTACAGGATTTCATAAGGGTAATAGTACCTACAATAACGTTTATCTCGGATTTTTGTTTATATCGGTGACCTAAGGTCGGGTCAATTACGTGACCATTATAAGTTAAAGGGGAAATAATCTTCCTATTCTGATAATCTTCCTATTCCTATTCTGAGGATACGAATTATATCAGCCCAATTCCTTCTGGATCATGTTATCATAGGCCATTCTGAAATTTCAGGTGAATTTTTGTTCAGTGGTCAGTGGCCTCGGGTACTTACTGGTCACCCGAGGTCACCAACATTTTGTTGCCAATAACTCGACAAAATCCAGATAGAAAGTGAAACTGGCACCAATGTGTTTGTCGCGTCGAGGCACGTCTCACAATGTGCAACATGACCTAATTGGGTCACCACTTGACATTGACCTGAGGTCAAATTTCCAAGTTGACCTAACCTGGTCATCATGCATATGATACGAAGCGCCTTGCAGAGACAAACACGATTGCGGCAAAATTATTGCCCTATCGTTGTTAGGAAAAAATATATTTGTGAAAACTGTTTTGCTAAAAAAATAGCCTTGTTGACATTGATGAGCTCTGGAGCTTAAACTATTGACCTGAGCTTAAATCTGAGGACACCTTACCGATTTCATTTTTCAAGAGATTTCCATTGCTTTTTCCGTTTGTTCCTAGCTATCATAGTTCCTGTGATATCTGGGATTTCTGGAGCGAAGTCCTAAAACTTGAAAATATGACCCTTAATGACCTCTGGTGACCTCAATATTGACTGATAAAATACATGCCTGAAATAGTTTGAAAATGCATTCTGACGAGCTTTCGAACAGTGTTTTCGGTTTTGTCTACGTCCCATAGGAGCCGAGTTAGAGGGGGGATTCGAAACGCCCCCCCCCCCCCCCCCCCCCCCCCCCCCCCCCCCGGGACAGCGAATGTGGCGCCGAGCACGACACGGGCGCGGTTAATTGCAGCGTTGTGCACAATGCAACAATTGTAAAATAGTGATTTTTTTGCTTAAAGGGATATTGCCACACTCGCAGGCCAATATGGAGTTTTTGTGTGTATCGGTAGATTAAGCGTGTCCGATTTCACCTGCAAATTTTGTTCCCGAAACTCTCCCATTAGATCAACAAATACATTTGCACCACTCATGAATTGGCACACATTAGTAAAATTGGAGTCGCCACATCGATATTAGAATCACTTTTTTGCGGACTATGATTTGCTTTTGAATATTGCAAACACAACATCACCATTCCGTCAGTGCACTTTAAAATTGAAATGCGTATACAGTTATTTATATTTTCAACAACCATAGCCTCTTTCATAATAAAACATGAAATAAAACAGCAAGAATGACTATGGCTCGACTTAGGAGGCGGTAAGAGGCCGTAGGAGATTTGTGACCAATACACGCAGATAGCCAAGGTCAATTCTCGTTTGGGGGGCGGGGGCAATTGCCCATTTTGCCCAACCATAGATCCGCCACTGGCGACTGTCCTCGTATACGGCGTGAACCTCCGGTCGCTTTGTGCATCCTTTCTATAACAGTTACCTCACGGCCGAACCACGTGCTCTCGCCACACCGTCTGCCACGGATCATTCATCGTGTCGCGACTGAGCCCTGCCCCCCCCCCCCCCCCCCCCCAGACGTCGCTCCGCTCCCACGTCGGGCGGCGAGTCACACCGCCTCTGCAGGGAGTCGGGCGTCGCCTCGCCCTCGCCGCTGGTCTCTCAGCACTGCGGCGTGTGTCAGAAGACCATCCACGGCCCGGTGATGATCACTCGACACTTTGTGTCGATGGTGCACCAGCAGCAGGCGGCGCTGTGTCGCTCGCTGCTCACTGACATCAGACGCGTCCTTGCAGGGTCAGTCGGGACCCAGGGGCGGGGGGCTAAAGGAACGGGTTGTTGGCCACTAAACTAGATTATGATGTAGGTAGACTCAACGAGGCCCGGAGGGACGGGGTATATAATTAAGTGTTTAATTATGTTATAATTACGTTAATAATTACGTGTTTACGTACTAGACTGGACGGAAGAGAATTAGAGTCATCTGTATGAGTGTATTTTGGTCGTGTTTTGTTCGTCGCGCAGAATTGTTAGCGGACATTTTGTATTATTATAAATTTAGTCCGAGTGTTTTTGAATGGATGGATTTCCGAGGTGAGGACCCGCGCTAAGCCATAGCTTGTTGCGCAAGCCCTGACCCCACCACCCATCTCGCCATTCCTGGTGTCCGGCAGAATTTAGAGGCGAAATTTGTACGTGCCCGACATACCTGGACAGTGGACACGGTCCGCCCCGCCCCTATGACGTCACCTGACCTTGAACGCGACTAGCACCGGCCACAGGCCATCCCAGTCAGGGGCAAATGGCGAGCAGCCGAAGCGACTCGAACCCGGGCTGCCACTACCGGGTGAGGTCAGAAGTCTGGCGCTCTCCCAACTGAGCCACAGGGGCGGACGACAGGAGATGAGCAGTGGAGAGAAAGGCTTTTGATGTCTCGGGTGGGACTTGGATTTGCATCAGTTCTCACGCTCACTACTGAGCTTAACCTTTGTTTTCACCCAAGTGGCGACATTGATTGGATTGGATCGTTTGTGGACCGTGCCTGGCATCATTCTCACAAGCAGCGTCTTATGTACACGGCAGACCCTATGCACGTGTGTCCCAGTGGTCAATGTGTCTTCTGTTGTCAGACGAGGGCGACGACCGCAAGTCCGAGGTGTCCGGTGGAGACTGGCAGACATGGTGCGCGAGGTGCTGGGTGACCAACGGCCCAACATCAGACCTTCCACCGCTTCAACTGCTCTGCGCGGGACGAGCCCGGCCGGGTGAAGCCGGGCCTTTTTTATTCTGGAGCAGCCGGAGCGGCGCAACATGCGACAGCAATAATAACGTAAGTTACGCAGTAGACGACAGACAGACAGACAGACAGACAGAACAGACAGACAGACAGACAGGACAGACAGTCAGACAGACAGACAGACAGACAGACAGACAGACAGACAGACACAGACACAGACACACAGACAGACAGACAGACAGACACGCTGCGTGGACGTGTCCTGCCAGATGGCGGGTCTGCGGTGGCTGCATTGACTAGCCGACGGTCAACCGGCCTTCACTTCACTCTAACCTCGAGACTCTAACTTGGTAAGTTAGTATAGTCGACCGCGCCCCACTCGCCGCTCGTCGCGCACATCTCTGCTCTCCTCTGCCCCTAGATGACTATGTGTACCCTGCCTCTCGTCTTTGCCCCTAGATGTCTGTGCCCCTGCTTCTCGTCTTTGCCCCTATATGACTATGTGCCCCTGCTTCTCGTCTTTGCCCCTAGATGACTGTGCCCCTGCTCTCGTCTTTGCCCCTAGATGACTCTGTGCCCCTGCTTCTCGTCTTTGCCCCTAGGTGTCTGCACCGGGCGCCCTGCTTCTCGTCGTTGCCCCTAGATGCCTTTCCACACTCTGTTTCTGGTTTCTGCCGCCAGATGACTCTGCACAGCGCCACCTCGGGCCGGTCGGCGGCGCTCAGCATGCCGGGTCTGTCGGAGGTGATGGACCGCTTGGTGACCGTCATGGACGAGGCCGAACCACCCCCGCCATCGCCACCACCGGCGCCGGCAGCGGGTGTCTCCGGCGGCCGCGGTAGAGCCGGCGCCGAGGTAAGAGGGCGAGGAATTGAAATTTGTACCAAGGTAGCTCACCACCCTGCGCTGCAAATTTGGCCCTAGTTGGTATGGACGCTGACCTGTAAGGACGAAGACGATTCGGCCCCCTTCCAGTGCACTTAATTCTCAGAGGCTCTCCGGGGCCGGACGAAGCCGATTCGGCCCCCTTCCAGTGCACTTAATTATCAGAGGCTCTCCGGGGCCTAACAGTTTGAGCTTGTGTTATTGTCACCATTGAACTTGTTTCTGCTGTTTTGCCTGCATACATTTGCGGCGAAGGGCTGATTCGCTAGACCTGTGACTAACCGGGAAGCGGGTTGAGCCCTCAGCTCAATGGAGTAAAGTACAATTTATGGAGAAAGCGCTTGGTGATATTTGAAATTATATAATTGTCTCTTGTTTGCCTGTAATCGACATGCTGAGTTTTGTGCCTGTTTTAGATAACGCCGGCGACTGCCTGTATTTCCCTAGGTGATGCCGGCGATCAGTGTACCATCCGGCGCGCCCAGCTCTGCTTCTAACCTCAGCGACTGCCTGTATTTCCCTAGGTGATGCCGGCGATCAGTGTACCATCCAGCGCGCCCAGCTCTGCTGCTAACTCCGGCGACTGCCTGTGTTTCCCTAGGTGATGCCGGCGATCAGTGTACCATCCAGCGCGCCCAGCTCGGCTTCTAACCCCGGCGACTGTCTGTATTTCCCTAGGTGATGCCGGCGATCAGTGTACCATCCAGCGCGCCCAGCTCGGCTTCTAACCCCGGCGACTGCCTGTGTTTCCCTAGGTGATGCCGGCGATCAGTGTACCATCCAGCGCGCCCAGCTCGGCTTCTAACTCCGGCGACTGCCTGTGTTTCCCTAGGTGATGCCGGCGATCAGTGTACCATCCAGCGCGCCCAGCTCGGCTTCTAACCCCGGCGACTGCCTGTGTTTCCCTAGGTGATGCCGGCGATCAGTGTACCATCCAGCGCACCCAGCTCGGCTTCTAACCCCGGCGACTGCCTGTGTTTCCCTAGGTGATGCCGGCGATCAGTGTACCATCCAGCGCGCCCAGCTCTGCTTCTAACCCCAGCGACTGCCTGTATTTCCCTAGGTGATGCCGGCGATCAGTGTACCATCCAGCGCGCCCAGCTCTGCTTCTAACCCCAGCGACTGCCTGTATTTCCCTAGGTGATGCCGGCGATCAGTGTACCATCCAGCGCGCCCAGCTCGGCTTCTAACCCCGGCGACTGCCTGTGTTTCCCTAGGTGATGCCGGCGATCAGTGTACCATCCAGCGCGCCCAGCTCTGCTTCTAACCCCAGCGACTGCCTGTATTTCCCTAGGTGAGGCCGGCGATCAGTGTACCATCCAGCGCGCCCAGCTCTGCTTCTAACCCCAGCGACTGCCTGTATTTCCCTAGGTGATGCCGGCGATCAGTGTACCATCCAGCGCGCCCAACTCGGCTTCTAACCCCGGCGACTGCCTATGTTTCCCTAGGTGATGCCGGCGATCAGTGTACCATCCAGCGCGCCCAGCTCTGCTTCTAACTCCGGCGACTGCCTGTATTTCCCTAGGTGATGCCGGCGATCAGTGTACCATCCAGCGCGCCCAGCTCTGCTGCTAACTCCGGCGACTGCCTGTATTTCCCTAGGTGATGCCGGCGATCAGTGTACCATCCAGCGCGCCCAGCTCTGCTTCTAACCCCAGCGACTGCCTGTATTTCCCTAGGTGATGCCGGCGATCAGTGTACCATCCAGCGCGCCCAGCTCTGCTTCTAACGCCGGCGACTGCCTGTGTTTCCCTAGGTGATGCCGGCGATCAGTGTACCATCCAGCGCGCCCAGCTCTGCTTCTAACCCCAGAGACTGCCTGTATTTCCCTGGTGATGCCGGCGATCAGTGTACCATCCAGCGCGCCCAGCTCTGCTTCTAACGCCGGCGACTGCCTGTATTTCCCTAGGTGATGCCGGCGATCAGTGTACCATCCAGCGCGCCCAGCTCTGCTGCTAACTCCGGCGACTGCCTGTATTTCCCTAGGTGATGCCGGCGATCAGTGTACCATCCAGCGCGCCCAGCTCTGCTTCTAACCCCAGCGACTGCCTGTATTTCCCTAGGTGATGCCGGCGATCAGTGTACCATCCAGCGCGCCCAGCTCTGCTTCTAACGCCGGCGACTGCCTGTATTTCCCTAGGTGATGCCGGCGATCAGTGTACCATCCAGCGCGCCCAGCTCTGCTGCTAACTCCGGCGACTGCCTGTATTTCCCTAGGTGATGCCGGCGATCAGTGTACCATCCAGCGCGCCCAGCTCTGCTTCTAACCCCAGCGACTGCCTGTATTTCCCTAGGTGATGCCGGCGATCAGTGTACCATCCAGCGCGCCCAGCTCTGCTTCTAACCCCAGCGACTGCCTGTATTTCCCTAGGTGATGCCGGCGATCAGTGTACCATCCAGCGCGCCCAGCTCTGCTGCTAACCCCAGCGACTGCCTGTGTTTCCCTAGGTGATGCCGGCGATCAGTGTACCATCCAGCGCGCCCAGCTCTGCTTCTAACGCCAGCGACTGCCTGTATTTCCCTAGGTGATGCCGGCGATCAGTGTACCATCCAGCGCGCCCAGCTCTGCTGCTAACCCCAGCGACTGCCTGTGTTTCCCTAGGTGATGCCGGCGATCAGTGTACCATCCAGCGCGCCCAGCTCTGCTTCTAACCCCAGCGACTGCCTGTATTTCCCTAGGTGAGGCCGGCGATCAGTGTACCATCCAGCGCGCCCAGCTCGGCTTCTAACCCCGGCGACTGCCTGTGTTTCCCTAGGTGATGCCGGCGATCAGTGTACCATCCAGCGCGCCCAGCTCGGCTTCTAACCCCGGCGACTGCCTGTGTTTCCCTAGGTGATGCCGGCGATCAGTGTACCATCCAGCGCGCCCAGCTCTGCTTCTAACGCCGGCGACTGCCTGTGTTTCCCTAGGTGATGCCGGCGATCAGTGTACCATCCAGCGCGCCCAGCTCTGCTTCTAACGCCGGCGACTGCCTGTGTTTCCCTAGGTGATGCCGGCGATCAGTGTACCATCCAGCGCGCCCAGCTCTGCTGCTAACTCCGGCGACTGCCTGTATTTCCCTAGGTGATGCCGGCGATCAGTGTACCATCCAGCGCGCCCAGCTCTGCTTCTAACCCCAGCGACTGCCTGTATTTCCCTAGGTGATGCCGGCGATCAGTGTACCATCCAGCGCGCCCAGCTCTGCTTCTAACGCCGGCGACTGCCTGTATTTCCCTAGGTGATGCCGGCGATCAGTGTACCATCCGGCGCGCCCAGCTCTGCTTCTAACCCCGGCGACTGCCTGTATTTCCCTAGGTGATGCCGGCGATCAGTGTACCATCCAGCGCGCCCAGCTCGGCTTCTAACGCCGGCGACTGCCTGTATTTCCCTAGGTGATGCCGGCGATCAGTGTACCATCCAGCGCGCCCAGCTCGGCTTCTAACCCCGGCGACTGCCTGTGTTTCCCTAGGTGATGCCGGCGATCAGTGTACCATCCAGCGCGCCCAGCTCGGCTTCTAACCCCGGCGACTGCCTGTGTTTCCCTAGGTGATGCCGGCGATCAGTGTACCATCCAGCGCGCCCAGCTCGGCTTCTAACCCCGGCGACTGCCTGTGTTTCCCTAGGTGATGCCGGCGATCAGTGTACCATCCAGCGCGCCCAGCTCGGCTTCTAACCCCGGCGACTGCCTGTGTTTCCCTAGGTGATGCCGGCGATCAGTGTACCATCCAGCGCGCCCAGCTCGGCTTCTAACCCCGGCGACTGCCTGTGTTTCCCTAGGTGATGCCGGCGATCAGTGTACCATCCAGCGCGCCCAGCTCGGCTTCTAACCCCGGCGACTGCCTGTGTTTCCCTAGGTGATGCCGGCGATCAGTGTACCATCCAGCGCGCCCAGCTCGGCTTCTAACCCCGGCGACTGCCTGTATTTCCCTAGGTGATGCCGGCGATCAGTGTACCATCCAGCGCGCCCAGCTCGGCTTCTAACCCCGGCGACTGCCTGTGTTTCCCTAGGTGATGCCGGCGATCAGTGTACCATCCGGCGCGCCCAGCTCTGCTGCTAACTCCGGCGACTGCCTGTATTTCCCTAGGTGATGCCGGCGATCAGTGTACCATCCAGCGCGCCCAGCTCTGCTTCTAACCCCGGCGACTGCCTGTATTTCCCTAGGTGAGGCCGGCGATCAGTGTACCATCCAGCGCGCCCAGCTCTGCTGCTAACGATGCGTCCCCAATGCTGCGGTCTGCCGGCTCCTCCTGCCGCTGTCACGAGCCGCCTGCCGCCGCCGGCTGGGGGCCGCCGCGCTGGCCGCCCCCGCCCCCGCCGGCGGTGTCACACAGCGCCGGAGCGTACCAGTCGCCGTGTGGCCCCGCTGCCGGTACCCCCGGTCCGCCGACGGCAGAGGGTCGACCGTGTACCGGCTATCATGGATGTTCAACACAGCCGCATCCCCAGGCGCCGCCGCCGCCGCCGGCGACTCCTGGCTACCACGGCTACTGGGCGCCGCCGCCGGGCCCGCCGCCTCCGCCTCCGCCCGGGTACGGCTACCCGCACGGCTACGGCGGCTACCCTGGGGCGTGGTACTCGCCGCCGTTCGACCCTGGCTACTGGGCTTATCGAGGATACCCAGGAGCGTACCCTGGGCAGGCGTATGGAGGGTACGAACCACCACCAACGCCGTCACCGACCCCGGCGCCCGGGGGGTACCCGGCCGGCCGGCAGTGGCCGCGGTGGGAGGGCGGAGAGACGCCCCCGCCCCCGCCGCCGCCGCCGCCGCCGCCGCCGCAGCCGGGGAGGGGTGCCCCGGTGCTGGAGACGCCGGTGCTGACGCCGTCAGTGTCATCTGTGTCGTCTGCGTCGCTGGCACCACTGCAGTCGGCGGCGGCGAGTGGTGATGAGTTCGAGAGTATGTGGCTGCAGATGGTGACGAGGTAGTGGAGGATCGAGAGGGATGACACCTGGTGGTGCGACAAAGGTGGAGAAGAGATTGCAGACGTGGCGGTAGTGGCGAGGGATGGGTACGTTTGTGGCAGAACTGGAGAATGGGGTTCAAGGAGTGGAGGTCTCTTAGGAGTTGTGCTAGTGGAGAGAAGCAAGAGATTTGATAGGATAAGTCGCCAATGGCAGCAACATTGACGCAATCACCCGGAGGAAAGACTCCGGAACAGGGGTCCACGAGGACGACGTATGGAGGTGTTGAAGAAATGGTGGTTGTAAATACCTGTGGCACGAATATCCGTCCAAGGAGTACGTGTCGCTTTGTGATAACCGAGATCAAGCTGTGATTCAAGTGCCCAAACGACAAGTCCAAAATCAAACAGATTAAAGTGATCAAACAATGAACCTAGATCGACCTGTGATTTAAGTGCCCAAACAATGGTGTTTGCGTGCGATTCGTAGTATTAGAGTTCTCAGTAGACGGTAGACTCATATGTCGTATTAGCTTACTGACAGGAACGTTGTGCTTTCCCACCTAATCTGGAGTCAAAGCTCAGGAAGTCGTTTGTGTTGTGGAGAGCTCGTCGGTGAGGTTTACACGGTTTTGACGTGTTTGAGTGTGCCGAGTTTGTGTCGCCCCGTGGTAGCTACGAAGACTCATTTTAAGTTATCCGAGAGAGAGGAAGTCGTTTGTTTCGTTTTGTGTTTTTACTCAGGCATTTGCACCGTTGTTTGATTTCAATACAGATGTTACTTGTTGCTCAGATGCAGGGCTGCGGAGTCTGAGTCGAAGTCGGAGTCGGCAGTTTTGGCCGGGGTCGTAGTCGCTAAAATCTTACCAACTCCGACTCCGGCCTGAAGTCGACTTTTTGGCAATTGGCGATTACTTTAGTCGGTAGAATAGTCGTCGGCCTAGGGACATTAACTTTACATCCTTTTCGAAAGAAAATGAGTGGAAAATGAATCGAGTGGAAAGTTTACTCAACTAGCAGTAGATTTGCGCCTAATGAAGATCGGGCAATAATTTGTACGTCATCTGATGATGATTGGGGCTTTGGACGCACCGACTCTTACGGTCACACGGCGACCATTTTAATATCATCGTGCTCGTTTCGTCAAGGAGATTCGAATCGTATCATGGTGACCAGGTTACCTGTGTCAAATTCAAAATTTGACCTTAGGTCAAGGTAATTTAAGGTCATGTGGTGAACCAGGTATGTCGTGCTGCGCAATGTCGGACGCGTCTCGACGAGACATTCGCAGTGGTGCCGGTCTCACGTTCTAATCTTCATTGTATTCCGCCGCCTGCAGGCGAGCGAGACTGGGCTGGACGCGCGGCCGGCACGCCGCGCCCGTGCTCGGGCGGCGTAACATTTTGCTCCACTGTTAAAAATAAAAACAAACAGAACAAATAGATGGCATCGCAGATAATGCTAGCATGCGATTGGAGAACGGATATAGACCGGAGTCTGAGTCGGAGTCGATTTTTTTCAGTCCGGAGACGGAGTTGCTAAAATTATGTCGACTCCGCAACCCTGCAGTCAGATGTACAAATGTTACTGTCGGGTTTGGCCCATTTTGTCGGTGGTCCACTCCTAACCCATGATAACACCATCGTGACGTCACCAGTGCGTCATGTTGTCCGAATTATCACTAGTGGTACACTTTGAACCCCCTCAGCCTGCACAAGGTCGTTGGCAAGAGCCCGCACCCTGCCCGCATGGCAGACCGCTTATCCATTGTGATCCTGAAACCGAGCGACCCCACCAGCATACCCAGAACACAACATACGCTGTAGAGACGTGTATTTCCCTTCCGCGGGCCGTGTTAAAGCGTGCACAGAATGTTCAGACTTCTAGAAGGATATGTTTCGACTAGACATAGGTACAGCGTACATGTGCGCATATCTGCGCAAAGGGCAGTCACCAGTGCATCCGTAACACGTCACAGTAACACCAACGTATATCATGGGAAAATAACAAAAATGACAAGTGCCACCCACACCACAGACAACTGCAGAGCTGGAGATGGGTTACCGCTTCCAAAACATTAAGTTCAGGCGCACTGGGTCGGAGGTAACACTATGGACGTCTGACGCCCACAGGCAACTGCAGAGCTGGAGATGGGTTACCGCTTCCAACACATTAAGTTCAGGCGCACTGGGTCGGAGGCAACACTATGGACGTCTGACGCCGATACACATTGAAAATAAAAACACCGTCTCCCGTCTGCCACGTTGGCGCCATTCGTCCATCGTCCGCCATCCATCGCACATCTGGAAACACATTTACACATGCCGAGACGGACGTCGCACCGGGAGTAACTCGCCAGCTTGGAAATCATGTCTTGTCATCCCCACTTACACTAACACTGCTCGTCATACGTACACCGTGTAGAAAGTACCGACTACAGATGTACTATGTCATGAATGCGATCGCATTGACGTATATGTTCACCCCCCCATCTCCACACATCTGAGCAATCCGAGCGGTCCTGTAACAACATTTGATTTCCACCGACTGACATGACGTCAAAGCCGTTTCGCCAATCCCGCGAGCACCCTATTACTTTTCACACTGCAATTACACCAGTATCTGTATATAATATATAATTACAGACACACCGCAGATCCACTACCTGTCCGTGTCGCCGAGTCCAGCCCGCTTCACTGACGGCTACACGATGCACCAGCTACCTGTATCGGGCACTGACCTCAAGGTCACACCCGCCTATCTCCAGAACATTCCTACCGTCCGGTCAGCCTCAGCCGATCCTAACCTGACCTGCGCCTACAGATCACCGCCTACAGGCGGCCTGAGGCAGCCTGCAGTCTACGGCCCCTAAAGTCACCAAGCCTGGCCGGCAGGTGTTGCTGCCTCACCGCCACCTGTGATAAGTGCATGCACGTTCTGTCTTCCGAGAGCTTTGCTACTGTCAGTCTAGACGGGCATGGTCAAGAGTTGGCTGAGGCTACGCCCACAGACAATGGATATTACAGTAAAGAAGCGTTGCGTTGTGAATTGTGATAACAAACCCCTAAGCATTATACTGAAGTCTATAGTTAGTTTTAAACATGCTGAAACAGCGCGATGTTACGCTGAGCTGAAACAGACATCAAAGAAAAGTAACTCTTAGTAATCAGTCGAACAATGGCCGTCTTGCCAATAGACCACTTATTGGTCGACGCCCAGCTCGGGAGGATGGCATTGGTTGGCACGCGCTACGGTTTCCGAAACAAACCGTTAATCCCGCATCAAATTTGCAGCACACTGACCCTTCGACAACAGTACAAAATCATTTCTTGCCCACTTTCCTGAAAAGGTGATCATAACTTTCAACACCTGTTATATCTCAGGTCTGTCTGGCCGTTCGAGCCCTCAGGACCGGTGGCCGTATCGGCTGGAATGTTGAACACACCCGCAGCCTGTGGCCCGTCTTACCGCGTCTGCAGGCTCCATGTCAGCCTGTCCAGGCTCCATGTCAGCCTGTCCAGGCTCCATGTCAGCCTGTCCAGGCTCCATGTCAGCCTGTCCAGGCTCCATGTCAGCCTGTCCAGGCTCCATGTCAGCCTGTCCAGGCTCCATGTCAGCCTGTCCAGGCTCCATGTCAGCCTGTCCAGGCTCCATGTCAGCCTGTCCAGGCTCCATGTCAGCCTGTCCAGGCTCCATGTCAGCCTGTCCAGGCTCCATGTCAGCCTGTCCAGGCTCCATGTCAGCCTGTCCAGGCTCCATGTCAGCCTGTCCAGGCTCCATGTCAGTCTGCAGGCTCCATGTCAGCCTGCAGGCTCCACGCGGCGGCAGTGGCGCCTGTCCGCGCCCACAGCCGGATCCTGGTGTCAGCCTGCAGGCTGCACGCGGCGGTGGCGCCTGTCCGCGCCCACAGCCGGATCCTGGTGTCAGCCTGCAGGCTCCATGTCAGCCTGTCCAGGCTCCATGTCAGCCTGTCCAGGCTCCATGTCAGTCTGCAGGCTCCATGTCAGCCTGCAGGCTCCACGCGGCGGCAGTGGCGCCTGTCCGCGCCCACAGCCGGATCCTGGTGTCAGCCTGCAGGCTGCACGCGGCGGTGGCGCCTGTCCGCGCCCACAGCCGGATCCTGGTGTCAGCCTGCAGGCTGCACGCGGCGGTGGCGCCTGTCACGCCTACAGCCGGATCCTGGTGTCAGTATGCAGGCTCCATGTCAGCCTGGAGGCTCTACGCGGCGGCAGTGGCGCCTGTCGGCGGCTACAGCCTGATCTTGGTGCCGCGAGGCAGTGCGAGGCGGACCAGCATGGCCACCGCCCCGCACCTACACAGCCATCATCTGTGTTTTCGCCGCTTCTGCGCCAGCTGCACTGAGCCAGCGTGGATCAGGGCGAGGCCGAATATAACCAGGACCAGGCCAGACCACCAGAGCACGCCCAGGGTCTCCCCGAACAGCACCTACAGACCAGGAGACGGTGAACATGTGCACACCTGACAGCAGCACAAAATAAAACGTGCACTTACTCAAGCATTCTCAGACAGATTCCTTGACTTTTAAAGGTGCACCAAAGTTTTTCCTTCCCAACCGGATCCTCATTCTGAAAAACGCACACAAAACCCGCTGACACCAGCCAACATTAAATAGTTAACCACGCGACAATAAGACAGATCTGCGATACAAATACGATACATGACACCGACATATGTACTTCAAGAACTCAGCCGGTAACCTTTATCAAAACGACGCCCAGCTCACCTGGCTGAACACGGCGGTGATGAGCATGTTGGACGCGGTGGTGATGACGATGGCCTCCAGGGAGGAAGCCGAGTGGCGCAGTGCCTTGCTGAACGTGGTCCAGAGCAGCGCGTTCACCAGCAGCGTCAGCAGGAACATCACCACGCGGAACACGATCACTCGCTGGCGGGAGGAGCGAGGACATCGTCAATGTCATTGATGTAAATATCAGTGTTTAATGTCATGTCCCTCTCTGTTGACATCACTGCCATTATCGGCGACAAAAGCATTGCATGTCTTTTAACTGTCATCCGAGAGAGGGAGGGAGGGAAGGGAGGGGAGGAGAGAGAGAGAGAGAGAGAGAGAGAGAGAGAGAGAGAGAGAGAGAGAGAGAGAGAGAGAGAGAGAGAACAGCCAACCAGCAAATTCCCACTGAATTGACATTGGATAAATAAGCATTGCAAATATGCCAATCAAATCTCTAGAAGCCATATCTCTAAGCCGTAAGCGTCCCCCAATAGTTCCTCTCTGTCATGAATTACTGTCCCTCGTCAATCAAACCTGCCTCTCACACACTTGCTTTATCATGGTCCCCACTGCTGACTGCCAAAACCACAACTTTCTACTGGGTTAGAATTGCACCCCGACAAACTTACCTGGTCACAGAAGCCCATCTGCGGCTGCACAATGCCAGCGAACATGAGGAACTTTGAGGCCACCAGACAGAGCCAGTGGGCTTCGCTGTACGAGGCGGCAAACTTGCCCGTGAGGCCGGCCATCGCCGCATACAGACCGGCGTGCGCCGCGTGCCACACTCCCATCGGCTGTGGACAGGACAGGTCAGGTCATGCTAGATCAGAGTGCTGTTCAATGCTCATGGACCCTGCGGTTGACTGCGGTTCGGCGGTCAGCAGTGGTCGGCAGCAGGGGGATATGGAAAGTGGGGATGGGGCGAAAGGTATGACGTCACACGGCTGCGGTTCCGGCGGTCGGTACGGAGAGACCGCAGCAACCGCAGCAACCGCAGACCGCAGAGACCGCAGCAACCGCAGGATGAAATATCACGTAAAGCAAAGGGGGGGGGGGGGGCTTAGAGCCTGCGGTTGACCGCCGAACCGCAGGGACAATGAACAGCACTCAGATAGGTCAGGGCAGGTCAGTCAGCTCAAGCAAAGTCAGGTCAGGTAATTAGGAAATGTCAGGATACTGTGCAAAGGATAGGTACAGCATATTCTGTAGCAGTACCCCTACAGCATGTGCACATATCTTAAAATATGTCATTGTGCAGTGCATCAATGAATATGAAACCATTAGAATCATTGCCTGAAAGATGATGCAATCACATCACATCACATCTTAAAAAGAAGCAGCTAATGCACATAATAAAATGGATCGCTTAAACACAATTGATAAAAGTGCACACTCACCTGCATGTTGATTGAGTTAATATCCCTCTTGGTATAAATTATTCAGGTTTGTTCCAAGGGACTGACTCAAAGCATCTTTTGAGTCACCATAGGAGCATTACCTGAAAGACCAATATCAATGGTAGATATCAGATCATGTTATATTAATATTAATGGTAGATTTTTAACATTATATTATCAGACATACATGATAGTTATGCAACTAGTACTTGCATACCTAGCATGCAAGTACTAGTTGCATTGTGGGATGGACATGTAAGCACAACACTCGTCTTGCATTGAAAGAATGATTGATCTTATATGGTCAGTGAAAGCTATCAAGGTTGCTGCTGTGCCAAGCATACCTACACAATGTACTCAGGTCCTGAATGCAGCCATGAGGTGTCCTAAGAATCTGACCAAACTTGTATTTCTTAGAGGTCAACAGCTAAAAGTGTCATTCCCCTTGTAGGCAAACTAAGTGAATAGTCAATCATATTGAACGCATATTGACCGCCACACCAGCCAGATTTAGTCTGATGTATTCCAGATTGCTTCTTTGAGAACCTTAATTTGGTTAGTTGGTTGATTTTGAATTAAGCAACTACCCTCTTGAGAGCAAGTCTAGACAAGGGAACTGGAGCCCTCACACTGTTCCTAGAGTTGATGGCCAGGCCACACCTCAGCCAAGGGCGTACCGGGGAAAAGAAGTAAAATCTGAATCCCAAACTTGGAAACTATCTTTCACATTCATGACAGAGGCCAGGATTGTGATGTTGATGAAACATTTATATTTCCAACAGGGGTATTGCCACTGGGGGCGCACTAGGGTCGCTCTGCCCCCCCCCCCCCCGATAAGGATTTTAACATTAGCCCTATGGTAGTGTAGGGGGTGGGGGGTGGGGGCAAAGGACCTGTCTGTCCCCTGCCCCCCCTCCCCACACAAAAAAAAACACCCAACTATCACCACCACTCAAACTGGCACCTCACCCCTGATTTGCATCAATCCTTAGACAGAACCTCTATGGAGCTAACATACAATTGATAAGGGTTACTTAAAAAGATTCATTTGTTTTGCCCTACTATCTCTGAAAAGTTGTACTCACCTGACCTCCCACCAGGGGCACCATCACAAAACTTTGAGGGGGACAGCCAGGTGTTTGCCCCCCCCCCCCCCCTAGACCCATATGGGCTGTTAAAATCCTGCTAACCTCGGGGGCATACTCCATAGTGATCCTGGGACCTGGGGGGGGGGGGGGGGGGGGACACAGCCCAACAGGATCTACACTGCCAATATCCTGAAGTCTGGTGTGTTGATGTGTTTATGATTATGCTTGCCTACCCTAAGTACTGTGGCATCACCACACAATTTTGAGTGTGTGTGTGGGAGGGGCAGCCAGGGATTGGGGGGCAGCTAGGGAAGTGGGGGCCATTCCCACAGGGTTTATGTAAAAATTATGTGAATCTGGGGGACGACTCTAGCCGGAGCAATCCTGGGGGGGGGGGGGGCAATGTACATTTACACTTCTACGTACATTGCCTAAGTACATTTACACTTCTACATGGCTTAATTAATATAAATTAATAATGGCCAGCATTTCAGCATATTATTAACTTCAATGTTTTAATAGCAGACTTTGGAATGTGCAACATAAATACAAAATAACAACAATTACAGGGTGATCATTTGAAACTATGATAAGTTACGTGACTACCAGAGACATATATTTCCCATTGACATGGATGAAACACATACCGTTTAAGACCTTAATGTGGGACATCTATGATGCCATGCCAATCACCCTGCGCTTCAGTAGTTTTCTACAGCAGGTGCTCAAAGTAGCCACCTCTTTCCGCCTGGCACAGTGTATTTGTCGCCATCTTCCTCAGCTGCGCCTCATCCATGTTCTGTGGGACATTTTTCCAAGGCCATATTCAGCTGCTCCACAGAGTGTAGCTCTCTCACACTGAACATGAGTGAGGGCCCACAACCAGTAGTTGAAATATTAGATAGGACAGGATGTGCTGCCCACTGGCCAGTGGTGCTTTCTTCTGCAGGAGATGATCCAGTAGCAAAACTTTGATGCGAGAAACTCCATCACAGGAGTGGTCTCATGGCAGGAGATGCCATCTTGCTGAAACCAGTAGCCTTTACAGGTTGTTCAGGTCCATACGGCCAGCAGCATTACTGCCCCAGGCATTTCCAGACATGATTGGCAGGTGACAGATCCTTCAGACCAGTTGCAGTGGACCGGCAGGCACTTCCCGTTGACGGTTCTGACCCATCAAGCACCACTCAGCCAGCATACAGCAGCCAGTCCTGTCCTGTCTACTTCAGCTTCTGGCTGTGCACCCTCACTCATGTTGTTCAGTGTGAGCTACAGACAGTGAAACAGCTGAATATGGTCATGGAAAAATGTCCCACAGAACATGGACAAGGCGACGCAGCTGAGAAAATGATGAAAAAATGTGTGGTGCCAGGCAGAAAGAGGTGGTTACTTAGCGCACCTGCTGTAGACAATTACTGGAGTGAAGAGTAATTGTCTACAGCATCATGCCATCATAAATGTCCCACATTGGAGTCTTGAACAATATGTGTTTCATTCAGGTCAATGTGAAATGTCTCTTGTAATCACCTAACTTATCAGTTTCAAATGATCACCCTGTAGGTATTATTGATTAAAAATAGCATTCATTATAATTGGAATAAAGGCACCCAAACAAAAACGTATCACATGATAGTTTGGTTCGGTTTGTGGACCAAGCAGTAAGCACCGTATCCTCTTGGGACGGTGCTAATTGGAACTCTCACCCTGTTCCGAGGAGTATGGGGAGATGCCAGGTGGGGAATTTTTTCGGAGGGCCGCCGACGTATCACATGAGAATTTGTTCCTAAATCCAACAAATGTGACAAAAAGTTAATTAATCAAACATACCTGTGAAAATTTCAAGGATTTTTGCTCTTTTTCGGTCGCTTTCTATCAGTGTAATTTTGGCTTAGTACACGGCCTTGGAACGGATAATTTTGTTTTGTCGCACTTGCGCCAAAGAACGACTGGTGACGCAATCTTCACGAAGGCTAACAAAATGTTGATCAAGTATGAGTAAAAAATCAATTAAAAACTTTCCATGCATTAATACTTTGACTTAATATGAAATAGCTTGCTTGTCTGTATTATCTTCTACATCTTTTCGGTTATTTAATTGTAATCTTGTGGCTGTTTCATTACTGACGCATAAGCTACAAACAATGCGAATCCATTCACATGGCGAATCCAGCTGATGACGTGCTAGCCACGAAAAACACGATCGGTCCGATTGATCGGTGCCCTGGATCGGTGGTCATCGGGAAACTGTGAAGCCTGAAGGGTATGACGATGTGTTATAAAACTTGATAATACTTGATAAAGTAATAAAATTGAAATTAATTAAATATGCGATTGTGTCTTCAACACCTGGAGATGTATGACATTCTTTTTGTTGATCTCAGTGACAGTTAGGGCGTCGAAAGGGGGGCAGGCTGGCTCATCAAATCAAATTTATCAAAAAGGATCAAATCTCCGAACATTTTTGGACAATTACGACTACAGGCGTGGCATGGAAAGAATCAGCTTCAGATTGTCTCCTGACAACTTTCAGAAAGTGATAGCTTCATTGATCTCAATAGATGTCAATGTCAAAAACTTATTGAATTTGAATTGTGCTCAACTAAGCTGCTTTGTCCTACTTCAACTTACAGTACTTGTAATTGTGTAAATAATACCACTCATATTCATCTTAGCATAGTCAATTGAGCTGGAATATTGAATTGGTGAATTGCTAAATGCTAAGAATATTGGCTGAAAATGTAGTGTGATGTGAACCAGTATACCAAAATTTGTTGATTTGGGTGGGAAATGACACCCAAATGTTAATTATTTTCCACTCTCACTCCCCATTTTAAGAGTGAATTTTCCACTCCCAAATTATGAATTGTGGTATTGATTCTGACATAAATATTGACTAAAAGTACATGATTTCAACTAAAACTAGGTACTGCTTTTCATATTCAAAACAGGACTGTTGTAAACAATAGAGACAACTTTGTTTTATTACAAGGATGTTAGATGCTCTAATCAAGAATATGTGTAACTATGTTATGTGCTACTTTGGTAAAGTCTGGAGCTCCTTATCTTAATGAATAATAACAAAGTAGTTGTTAAAGTGGTTTCAAAGTCAATTAAATAATTTCCTGTTGAAAAGAAAATGAATTGGGAGAGCATGCAAATCAATATTGTACCATTTTCTACATTACCATCAACAGGAGGCTGGAGGAATCAATATTGTACCATTTTCTACATAATTTTCCACTCTTGTGGTCTTTTTTTGGTTAGAATTTTCCACTCTGACACCAAAGCAAAAATTGCATTTTGGGACACTGATGTTAACTATGGCCAGAAATATTGAATAATTATGGGTCTTAATAGTGTTATTACTTAATGCAACATTTTAAGAGTCTGAATAAGCTTCCTAGCCCTATCACATTGAGTTTTGTTTTTATACTGCCCTCAATATTCCCATTTCAATGGTGTAACCATGCTTCTAGCCAAAGGTGCAGTTAGGATGTCATCTTTTCTCAGCCATATATTTTGTTATCCTGGGGAGTGGGGCATTGGTATGGAATGGAAGGATAGTGATTCATCTGCTTCTACTTCAGTTCAGTTAAAGGCAAAATCTACCTATAGACCTAAAATATGCCTTAAATATATATAATATACCTTAATATACCTATAATGTACCTTCATATTCCTTTACAAAATGAGTTAATAATTATTTAACTTGCCTACCACCTTCACAATGCGTATCACCAGCAGGGGACTTATGCATTGGAAGATACATAATGGCATGATAATGGAGTTTTCATGAGTGCTAATTCCAAGAATGATTTATACTGGGGGAATGCAAATTAGTTCAGAGTAATTATATGGCAAATTAAATTGAAATAATTTTTGAAATATTTCTCCTCTTCAGTCCCTTTCAAATCAGAACAGTGCTGAGAGGACATTTCCATGCATCCACCAGTGTCAGTGCCTGTATGGCTGGGACATTATGGCAGCATGACTGTCTGTATGGATGTATGGCTGTCCCCAGAGACTTGTCCGAATATTGCATGCATGCCTGCAGGGCTGCGGAGTCGACAGAATTTTAGCAACTCCAACTCAGACTCCGGCCTGAAACAAAATCGACTCCGACTCCAACTCCGACTCCGGCCTATATCCGTTCTCCAACCGCATGCTAGAAAGCGATATCTGCAACGCCATCTATTTTTTTACGTTTGTCATTATTCTCAACAGTATGGAGAACAATGATACGCCACCCGAGCACGGGCGCGGCGTGCCGACCGCGCGTCCAGCCCAGTCGCGCTCGCCTGCAGGCGGCGGAACCCGCGAAACGGGCAGCCAGCCACCGCCGGCCCAGCTCGCAGCAGCTGGGCTTCAGCCCCAGCTCGTTCCAGCTCGTCTTCGCTGGAGCCGCTGGTGCTCCCGGATCTTGGCGCTGTCGGACAGCTGGCCAGTCAGTGCGCCTCTCTCCACCACCTCGTCTCCGGCAACCAAGTCTACCAGTCAAGGGTGTGGATTTTAAAAAAATCCTTTGGGGATGCTCAAGGGCGGATGTATCATCGTGCCATGCCCCTAAACGACTGAAATCGACCGCAAATTGCATCTTTTCTGATTTTTAAGGAAATCTAAACAACTTTTACAATGTAAAGTTTGTTTTAAACAAAGTTAAACGCACAAGCGAGCTAGATCCTTTGTGGTCGTGCCACAGCCACTGGCCAGTGTTTGACTCAGCACTTCAAAACTCACAGGACATAATCAAGCCATAGATACCTACGACCCTGTTATCTCTGATTTTTGTTTATATCGGTGACCTAAGGTCAGGTCAGTTTCGTGACCTTCCCATTACAAACCAACGATAAAATATACAAATGCTTACGTATCAGAGGATACGCATTAGGTCAGAATAATAATTTTAAAATTATGTTATAGCTCATTCTTGATGACCCAAGTACAATTATTGCTCAGTGACCCCTACAAGATCGAGTGAGGTCATCTGAGATGACCAGCACTTCTTTGCCAATAACTCTTGATAGCATACAATGAAGATAATAACGTGAGACCGGCACCACAATGTATGTTTCGTCGAGACGCGTCCGACATTGCCCAGCACGACATACTTGGTTCACCACATGACCTTAGATTACCTTGACCTGAGGTGAAAATGTGAATTTAACTTAGTCACCACTCACCATAGTATGATTGGCATCTCCGTGACGAAACGAGCACCATGACATTCAAATCGGCGCCGGGTGACCATACGAGTCAGTGCGTCCAAAACCACAATCATCAGATGACGTTAAAATTATTTTGTTCTATCTTCATCAGGCGGAAATTTATACCTATAGATGAGTTGATATAGATATACCTATACCTATAGATCTATAGATGAGAACTATAGGTTTCATTTTCCAATCATTTTCTTTCGAAAGGGGTTAATGTCCCTAGGCCGACGACTATTCTACAGACCAAAGTAATTGTCAATTATCAAAAAGTCGACTCCGACTCCCGGCCGGAGTCTGAGTCGGTAAGATTTTAGCGACTCCGACTCCGGCAAAAACTGCCGCCTCAGACCGACTTCGACTTCGACTTCGATTCAGACTCGGACTCAGACTTCGACTCCGACTTCGACACCGACTCCGACTCCGACTCCGACTCCGACTCCGACTCCGACTCCGCAGCCCTGAATGCCTGTGTCTGCTGCATTGAGGAAGCAGGAGCTTTGAACTCCCCATATCAATTTACCTATTTACAAAGATTCAGTTCCCCATTCTTGAATCATCAGGTTTCAACATTGTCTATTTTTAACAGTAAAAGGTGTCCATTTTCTTCCTATGAGTGCATGCAAACACTGGCGGATTTAGGATTTAGGGTTCGAGTGTGGTGGGAATTCGCTCCGTTTCATCAGCAAAACGTTTTTGATCGGGGGTGGCGTCGGGTCGTCGGCGCGAAAAGTCGTTCTGGGGGCGGGTCCTCAGTGCGAAAGTATCGTTGACCAGAGGGGCGATAGATTACCAGTAAAACGCCTTTTTGGGCGATGACTGAGCGGGCGCGCTCTGGTAAAGCTAAAACAGGTTTGAAATATGAAACGGTACGGGAGCACACGTGCGCATTGACTGTGTCCCAATGATGAGTAAAACGTTCAATAGTTTTACCGTGGTTATACCCTAGAATGCATGGAACGTTCAGCTGGATCGGGCAGGTAGTTTCAGAGATAGAGAATAGTGGTCCACACGTGCGCAGTGCACATGTGACAGCGACTCAAAGGTTCCGCCAAACGCAAGCCTCCTAACAGCCCTTCCTTAGCATGTATGACAATTTTGACCTCGATAGGTCCAGTAGTTTACGAGCTCTGAAATACGGTGGCGCACGTGCATATGTATTGGTGTATACCTCGGCACGACTAAGGCAACTAATAGTTATGCCCTAACCTACGTGCACAATTTCAGCTCAATAGGTCCAGTAGTTTCGAAGATATACAAAGGGGTCCGCATGTGCGCACGTGCCAGGCAACTTCCGATTCATCATGTGGAATATTGCTAGGATGTCAGTCAGGAGCAGCTCGCCAAATTTCGCCATAATCGGCCTAGTAGTTTCTGAGATACATCATAGAGGTGTATCCCGACACCCTTATGTCTTTCACGTGCTCACGTGCGCTCAAGCCTGAATGTTAAATTAGGCATACAGCTCATGAGGCATTATTGGCTCTTAGCAGTTAGCGTACGCCAAATGTGGTCCAATTTGATGAAGCGATTCTATCGGAAAGCGCGATTTTCCTCTAAAATCGGTGATTTGACCTGCCCCACTTTGACAGCCACGCGCTGTGGTACCACCCCTATCAGAACGCAACATACCAAAAACAAATTGATTTGATGGACCTATCCAATGGCGAAAACCCGATCTCAATCGGAGCAGTGGTTGCAAAGTTATTAGCTTCCGAAAAGCGTTTGTACGGCCGTGTCGGTCCGTGCCGGGTCGGGCCGGGTCAAATGTAAATTTGTCTAGTAAGTTGACGAGAAAACTCACGGGCGCTTCGCGCCCGCTCGGTAACCACTTCTTACAGCCAATACAGGAACGCGCGGGGGGGGGGGCATACTTGTATTGAATGCCACCTCAAACCCATGTGCCTGTGTGTGTGTGTGGGGGGGGGGGGGGGCTTTTGCCCCTAATGCCTCCCCCCCCCCCTGGATCCGCCAGTGCATGCAAACAAAGCTTGTTTGTTTTTGTTGTGGGATAATTAGTGTGGGATAATTAGTACTTTTTATACCTTGTATACTAACAAATACCTTGGTATCAATTAGTATATCCAGTTAAATCTGGTAAAATGACTCCCTATTATTTTGGCTTGTTTTTGCATTTGAATTGTTACCATGTAGTTGATGTTCATCAGTGAAATAATTGAGGTTATTTGCTTTTCAGGTCTACAGCTGGTCCTTTGTATTCCGTGAAAGCTGGTCATATTTTACTGTAAACGTCTGGCAGTAGGAGGATATGAGTTCTAGCAAAGAAGGTGTAGAAGTGGTAGCTAAAAGTGAGGAAGATCCTGCCAAAGCATCAGTTGAAGACATGATATCAAGTGAGCCGGAGGGAACTGACACCAATGCATCACCAACAACGGAAGAAACCAAAAATGGTCCACCTGAGCCTGAAAAGGATCCCACTAGTCCTGATCCAGCTACTACTGTAGCAGAAAATGGCACTGCCAACACAGCTGACCCTAACAAATCTGCCCCTGCTACCGCCACTGTCACGGAACCCTCGCCTGCTGCTGGTGACACCGCCACCCCAGCCTCTATCAATAACGCCCCCACCGCCGCCGCCGACGCCAAGTCCGCTCCCGACGCCAAGCCCGCCGCTCCGGACGCCAAGCCCGGCGCTCCGGACGCCAAGCCCGGCGCTCCGGACGCCAAATCCGCCGCTCCAGACGCCAAGCCCGCCGCTCCGAACGCCAAGCCCGCCGCTCCGGACGCCAAGCCTGCCGCTCCGGACGCCAAGCCTGCCGCTCCGGACGCCAAGTCTGCCGCTCCGGACGCCAAGCCCGGCGCTCCGGACGCCAAGCCTGCCGCTCCGGACGCCAAGCCTGCCGCTCCGGACGCCAAGCCCGGCGCTCCGGACGCCAAATCCGCCGCTCCAGACGCCAAGCCCGCCGCTCCGGACGCCAAGCCTGCCGCTCCGGACGCCAAGCCTGCCGCTCCGGACGCCAAGCCCGCCGCTCCGGACGCCAAGCCCGCCGCTCCGGACGCCAAGGCCGCCGCTCCGGAGTCCGACGCCGACAAGCTGACCCCGTACTCCTACACATCGCGAGGCGAGTACACATCGGAGAACTTCAAGATCGAGATCCGTAACATGCCCCGCTACTATGGCATTGCCCAGTTCAAGAAGTTTCTCACCAACACGCTCAAGCTGAACGTGCACAAGCTGAAGCCGCTGCCGGGCCGTGGCGCAGGCATCTTCGTCACGCTTCACGACGAGCCTACTCGCCGGGAGGCGCTCAAACTGCTGGACGGACGAGAGTGGAAGAAGGCCCAAGCTGTCCGCGAAACCCGCTTCGGCCATACCTGACCCGCTGCTCGCTCACCGGCAGAAACGCGACCGCGAGGACGGCGGCGACGGCGGTGGTGGTGGAGGTGCGGAAAAGAAACCTCGTCAGGAGGCGCCACTACAGCAGCGCACGCGCGACGCCGTCGTGCCCTGGTGGAACGTGCCGTACGACGAACAACTCCGACGCAAACGCTCGCACGTCTTGGGCGTGCTGGCCGAGTACAAGCGCTCCCTCCGCCGGCAAAACTTCATTCTGTTCAAGTGGATGGAAAAGCGGGAGAACACGGTCTCCGTGGAGGCCGTCCGGCCGTCCCCCGAGACGGACTGCTACCGCAACAAGTGCGAGTTCAGCGTCGGCTTCCACCCGGAGACGGACGAGCGCGTCGTCGGCTTCCGACTTGCCGCCTACCGCGACGGCAGCATGGCCGTGGTTCCCCTGGATGGCCTCCCGCACGTGTCGGAGCGCATGCGCACTGCGGCCGGTCTCTTCCAGCAGCACGTGCGCGCGAGCCGGTACGCACCGTTCAACGCGCTCACGCACGAGGGCCACTGGCGGCAGCTGCTCGTCCGAACCACGCGCGGTGGAGATCTGCTACTCTCGGCACAGTTCCACCCACAGCAGTTGAATGACGAGGAACTACGCGCTGCGCAGGAAGAGCTGCGGGTTTTCATGACTGAGGGGCCCGGCGCGGCAGCTGGTGTGACCTCGCTGTACTGGCAGACGGCGGGGAGGCTGCAGTCGGGGCAGGAGACGCCCCATCAGCTCCTATCCGGCAGTCCGCACATCACCGAGACGCTGTGTGGCCTCCAGCTGCGGATATCACCCGACGCCTTCTTCCAGGTAACCACGGAGAGTGCCGTCGCGCAGCCAACACACAAGGAATATATTATGACAAAAGACATGTTTAATTTGTATATGCAAAAGTTGTCGTGTCTTAAGTCCAAATATCATCATTATTTACACGCAAAACAAAGTGACAAATGTGCCGTGTGCAACACCACAAACTCCACGAATTTAAATTGCTTTTAACTCCTTGACATGATCCTCGATCGTCTGGGTTATCAGTGTGCCTATGTATAATCGTGTAAAGATTTTCATTTGACTTCCGTAGTCCCACATGCCCGATTTCGACAATGCACGGAAGAGCACGAAACCATCGCGGTATCCTTTATCCCTCGTTTGACATCTCCGCGGTCCGCCTCACACGTGTTTCCCATCCCGCCAGGTGAACACTGCCGCCGCGGAGGTCCTGTACGACGCCGTGGGCGAGTGTGCCGAGCTGGACTCGGACACCACCCTGCTGGACGTCTGCTGCGGCACCGGCAGCATCGGGCTGGCGCTGGCCGGCCGCGCGCGGGCCGTACTCGGCCTCGAACTCGTAGAGTCTGCAGTCGCTGACGCCAAGCGCAACGCTGAAGCCAACAGCATCACCAACTGCCAGTTCTGGGCGGGCCGGGCGGAGGCGCTGCTCCGCGTGCTGATCGACCAGGCGGGGGAGGGCCGAGCCGTGACGGTAGTGGACCCGCCGCGGGCTGGGCTCGGAAAAGAGGTGACCCAGACCCTGCGGCGGACCGACGGGCTGAAGAGAGTCGTGTACGTGGCGTGTGATATCAAACAGGCGATGAAGAACCTGCTGGATCTGGCGAGGCCGGAGAGTAAGCAGTATGTCGGGTATCCGTTTGTGCTGAGGAGGCTGGTGCCGATTGATCTGTTCCCGCAGACTCCGCATATCGAGGTGGTGGCGGTGTTAGAGCGGTGCGATCCTGACCTCTGGCGGCAGACGGGCGAAGCTGAAGTGTCAGCCGCGGCGGATGGAGGGCAGGAGGGAGCAGAGGATGTGGACGATGCGGAGACGAAAGAAGATGGTCAGAAGGAGGCAGAGGGCGAGACGAAAGGGGAAGACGATGAGAACAAAGGAGTGAAAGCTGAGACGGTGAACGCAGATGTTGAGATGAAAGAAGCGAATGATGAGTCCAAGGCGGAAGGCGTTGAAACCAAGGTCACTGACAGCGAGGCAAACGCAACAGAGACTGAAAAGAAAGACGATGCGGCGGAAACCACGAAGTGCTGAGGCGTGTTACTGCTGTGACCGATTCCGTTCATCAGTGTTAGATGGCTGCACCAGTCCACAAGACAATATTGTTTTTAATATATGCTTCAGAGTTCCTTCGATATGGTTGGTTTGCATTGCGCGGAGTGGCAGCTGACGTTGAATTTCTTCCTGCGTGATCTGGATATAACTGGGTCTTGCGCAGACTGGTTATTGATTCGTCACTGATTTAATCGATTGGAGTCGTTCAATCAAAATTAATTGAGTCAAAACAATTGATTCACCACCAGGTCTTTTGATTCATGAATCGCGATTGAATCAAAACCCGCATCAAATCAAGCCCGATTGAATCAAAACTCGCATCAAATAAAGACTGATTTAATCAAAAGATTTAACGATTTAAGTACACTGGTAAATTGTGCATGCAGTCCCAGTGGCTACATTCATTTATACTGAAATACTATTGCTATAACAATGTTTTAATGATCATATATATATATATATATATATATATATATATATATATATATATATATATATATATATATATATATATATATATATATATATATATATATGTATATATATATATATATATATATATATATATATATATATATATATATATATATATATATATATATATATATATATATATATATATATTATATATATATATATAATATATATATATATATATATATATATATATATATATATATATATATATATATATATATATATATATATATATATATATATATATATATATATATATATAATAT
>JAXIVJ010008489.1:0-55389 GCA_036785665.1 Chirona hameri
ACGGAGCACAACTCTGAAAATTCTTAACCTCCAGGAGCTGGGGACGCTGAATCGTGAGATCATTTTTGGCTCGATCAGACAGTAAATTGGGGCGCTACAGCGTTCAACGTCCTTTGAGTTTGCTCATTACACATAATAATTAAACAACATTGTCTAAAAGATACTTTTGGCTATGGGCCATCATCAGTAAGTCATGAGTCTATTAATGCTGGCCAATGGGCAAAATATGTTAACGTTTTTGACTAATTTACATTTGTAATGAGCAAATAGCTCTCTTCTCTTTATAACAACTCCAACTTGGCTAGGAATACTGGTTTTGGATCCAAAGCCGGATCCCAGAATGGGTGTTTGGGGGCCAAATCTAAAAAAGTCTCACACAATTCTGAAAACTCATCGGATTTTGCTTGCGTATGCATTGATAGCTGATTTAAAACAAACTTTTCTTAGTAAAAGTTTCTTAGATTTTCTTCTATACCAGGAAATGTGATAATTTTTCGCTGATTTCAGGCGGTTTGGGGTGGGCATGGCCCCTTTGCCCGCAACCCCCTGGCTCCGCCCATGTTTGGAGCAGTACTTATTGCTCAGGCGGCCTAGCCATTAATACCATTAGTCATTGGTGGAAATTTGTAAGATCTCTCAGTGTAGCCTCTCAAAACAAGTTTTTGAGCTGCTCAATCATCCAATATAGCCTACCACTACCATGTTATACCACTTCCGTAATGACCTAACAAAGGCGGATTAATCTAGCAATGGTGAATCAAGGTTGTGCAAATAATTATACAACACCATATAACCTAGCAGTTGTGGCGCCCTTGCCTAAATCATCATAATTATTGTAGTGTCTGCCAGAATTGCCATGAGCGTGAGCATGCTAGCATGAAGGCATTCCTGTGTTTGGCAGCCTTGACGATTGTGGCGCATGGATGACTGTTATGACTGTTATGTGATTGGTTGAATCTGGTGCACTGAATTAATCTCAGGTCAAACGCTGACGTGTCAGGACATGGCTGATATAATTTGAGGCTGCACTTCAAGCTAGATGCTGAGAACTAACAATATAATTATGTAGCAAGGAAGAAGCTTTTACAAGAGGTTGGCCAAGACACTACATAATTTAGTGGCAACAACGATGAGATCATGTCTCATCAAAATCTCATCCTCGTCCCCACTCAATTATGTAGTGTCTTGGCCAGCTCTGGTAAAAGTTTCTTCCTCACTACATAATTATATTGTTAGTAGAATTCCCATCAAAACTAGTTAACAAAACCAGCAGCATCTCAGCTTGATGTGCAGCCTCAAGTTCTATCAGTCATCTCCTGACACATCAGTGTTTGACCCAAGATTAATTCAGCGCACCAAATTCAACCAATCACATAAGTCATCTTGTGCCACAATCGTCAAGGCTGCCAAACCCAAGAATGCCTTCATGCTAATGTGCTCACACTCATGGCAATTCTGGCAGACACTACAATGATACATGCCTTTCAACAGGAAATGTCTGCGCTTGATAGGAATGATAAGTCCACTCTCCGGGCGCTGCAAAATACTGGATTTTTCATGCTATCAGCAATGCATAGGTGTTTTTGTGCCTTAGTATTGTGTTAATCACCAGTTGCATGAAGTCCTGTCTTGTTGTGACCAGAGATTGAACCTTTAACCTATTAACAAAATTATGATCCTGATCCATGGCGACTCATGGCAGTCACTCTAAACCCAAAACTTTGACAAATACTTTGTCTGTATGGGACATAAGTTGGTGGATAGGGTGCATTTATCATGTAAGTAGTTGAGCAGATTGGCGAAGTACCTATGTCAAAGTAATAGGCAATGAGAATGACATAGAACATCAGTAAGATCAGTAAGAAACATGGGGAAAATACTCACATCCATCAGGATGTGCATGGAAAGAAGATGAAACCTCTTACCTTTTCTCTCATTCTTCCACATCGTGCATGACCCCTGGGTAACAAACAATGGTAAACTAAACTGAAACATAACTCGTATAAAGATAATATCCCTATATAGCCTTGGATAATATTATGCGTCCCCAAAGTCTTCTGGGAATCAAAAGTTTGGGTAAGTTAGCAAAAGTTCTTGAGCCCAAGGTGTTTCTGATCACCTCCGGCGGTAAATATTTAGAGCGGACACGCATTTGAACAATAAATTATAATATTTCACTTGTCAATATACAAATTTATTTTATTTTATTTTATAAAATCAATATACAAATTTAAATAATCAACTAAATCGCCAATAAACGGCAAATAACATGAATAACAATACTCTACATGAGTGACGTCACACATCTACTGTCATTTTCAAACAGACGGAACCGGGGAAAAAGAGGGACACAAATGACGGATGCAGGCTTCCTTTATAATAACCAAACATGCCTCTTCCTTGTATTCATACCGTTCTTTATTTACCGGGCTACCTCCGTGTTCTATCTTTATAATAATGGCCTCTGAGCGCCGGACAAACACAGAACATCGCCACAGGGTCCTGAATTCACACAGCTGTGCCGGCAGCGGGGACAGTAACATAACAGCGACGCCGGCGCATTGTCAATCCACATAGCTGTGCCGGCAGCGGGGACAGTAACATAACAGCGACGCCGGCGCTTTGTCAAGCGTGGGTGCAGCGGGGACAGTAACATAACAGCGACGCCGGCGCTTTGTCAATCCACATAGCTGTGCCAGCAGCGGGGACAGTAACATAACAGCGACGCCGGCGCTTTGTCAAGCGTGGGTGCAGCGGGGACAGTAACATAACAGCGACGCCGGCGCTTTGTCAATCCACATAGCTGTGCCGGCAGCGGGGACAGTAACATAACAGCGACGCCGGCGCTTTGTCAATCTACATAGCTGTGCCGGCAGCGGGGACAGTAACATAACAGCGACGCCGGCGCTTTGTCAAGCGTGGGTGCAGCGGGGACAGTAAAATAACAGCGACGCCGGCGCTTTGTCAAGCGTGGGTGCAGCGGGGACAGTAACATAACAGCGACGCCGGCGCTTTGTCAATCCACATAGCTGTGCCGGCAGCGGGGACAGTAACATAACAGCGACGCCGGCGCTTTGTCAATCTACATAGCTGTGCCGGCAGCGGGGACAGTAACATAACAGCGACGCCGGCGCTTTGTCAAGCGTGGGTGCAGCGGGGACAGTAACATAACAGCGACGCCGGCGCATTGTCAATCCACATAGCTGTGCCGGCAGCGGGGACAGTAACATAACAGCGACGCCGGCGCTTTGTCAATCCACATAGCTGTGCCGGCAGCGGGGACAGTAACATAACAGCGACGCCGGCGCTTTGTCAAGCGTGGGTGCAGCGGGGACAGTAACATAACAGCGACGCCGGCGCTTTGTCAATCCACATAGCTGTGCCGGCAGCGGGGACAGTAACATAACAGCGACGCCGGCGCTTTGTCAATCCACATAGCTGTGCCGGCAGCGGGGACAGTAACATAACAGCGACGCCGGCGCTTTGTCAATCCACATAGCTGTGCCGGCAGCGGGGACAGTAACATAACAGCGACGCCGGCGCTTTGTCAAGCGTGGGTGCAGCGGGGACAGCAACATAACAGCGACGCCGGCGCTTTGTCAAGCGTGGGTGCAGCGGGGACAGTAACATAACAGCGACGCCGGCGCTTTGTCAAGCGTGGGTGCAGCGGGGACAGTAACATAACAGCGACGCCGGCGCTTTGTCAAGCGTGGGTGCAGCGGGGACAGTAACATAACAGCGACGCCGGCGCTTTGTCAATCCACATAGCTGTGCCGGCAGCGGGGACAGTAACATAACAGCGACGCCGGCGCTTTGTCAAGCGTGGGTGCAGCGGGGACAGTAACATAACAGCGAAGCCGGCGCATTGTCAATCCACATAGCTGTGCCGGCAGCGGGGACAGTAACATAACAGCGACGCCGGCGCTTTGTCAATCCACATAGCTGTGCCGGCAGCGGGGACAGTAACATAACAGCGACGCCGGCGCTTTGTCAAGCGTGGGTGCAGCGGGGACAGTAACATAACAGCGACGCCGGCGCTTTGTCAATCCACATAGCTGTGCCGGCAGCGGGGACAGTAACATAACAGCGACGCCGGCGCTTTGTCAATCCACATAGCTGTGCCGGCAGCGGGGACAGTAACATAACAGCGACGCCGGCGCTTTGTCAATCCACATAGCTGTGCCGGCAGCGGGGACAGTAACATAACAGCGACGCCGGCGCTTTGTCAAGCGTGGGTGCAGCGGGGACAGTAACATAACAGCGACGCCGGTGCTTTGTCAATCCACATAGCTGTGCCGGCAGCGGGGACAGTAACATAACAGCGACGCCGGCGCATTGTCAATCTACATAGCTGTGCCGGCAGCGGGGACAGTAACATAACAGCGACGCCGGCGCATTGTCAATCCACATAGCTGTGCCGGCAGCGGGGACAGTAACATAACAGCGACGCCGGCGCATTGTCAATCTACATAGCTGTGCCGGCAGCGGGGACAGTAACATAACAGCGACGCCGGCGCATTGTCAATCCACATAGCTGTGCCGGCAGCGGGGACAGTAACATAACAGCGACGCCGGCGCTTTGTCAATCCACATAGCTGTGCCGGCAGCGGGGCAGTAACATAACAGCGACGCCGGCGCTTTGTCAATCCACATAGCTGTGCCGGCAGCGGGGACAGTAACATAACAGCGACGCCGGCGCTTTGTCAATCCACATAGCTATGCCGGCAGCGGGGACAGTAACATAACAGCGACGCCGGCGCTTTGTCAAGCGTGGGTGCAGCGGGGACAGTAACATAACAGCGACGCCGGCGCTTTGTCAAGCGTGGGATACGTCGCAACTCTCTTTGTCCCCAAGGCCATAAGCATCAGGCTAGCTCGAAACACGTCACCACCTCCTCAATAAATTCCAGGTGTAATGCCGTATACTTTAGGACACCTACAGTGCAGAAAATACATAAATAACAATCTCACAACAGAACCAGCGTCCCAAATTAAATGGGTGAAACAATACCACACGGTATTTCCATCTGATTGGACTCGCTGCAGCACGAAATCTGACACCTATCACTGTCGGACAAGGTGAAGTGACCCCTTTTGGATGGCGTGCAGGGTACCCTAAGCAACTTATAGGGCACTATTTGACTCATTCTTGCCAAACCGACCCAAAACATGAATGGCAAGGTCTCCGGCATCACAGTTATACATCACCTGCTGAACGAACTGATTTAGAAATGCTTGAAATTGCACCTTAATTTCCATCTCACAATCCCATAGGCCCCCACGCCAAAGCCGACTCGCTGCAAACTTGTGACGTCGTGGCTAAAGTGTTGCCAGACAAATTGACAGGGTCTGAGTGAGACGGTCATTTAATCCTTCACACATTACAGCTCACGCCAAGAAACAACCATCCCGTCAGATGTTGGACGAGCCGAGTTGCGGCGGCCGTCATGGCAACATAAAACCACAAGGCACCTCCGCCTCCGCGACTGCCCAGCGGCATGGACGCACCGAAAACAAAGGCGAAATCTGACGCCTACCACCGTCATACAAGCTGAAAACAAACTGACAATGCCTCCCTCGGCAGGGCTCGTGCAGGGCTCCACCAGGAACTTCTCGGCCACACTTGACTCAGCCTGGCTGAACGACCCTGAATATGAACCTCAATAAGGCCACCAGCACAACAGCTATGCATCATCTGCCAACACGATGCGATACTCCACACTTCGTTGAGCCGCACCATGCATGCATGCGATCTGCCAACACGATGCGATACTCCACACTTCGTTGAGCCGCACCATGCATGCATGCGATCTGCCAACACGATGCGATACTCCATACTTCGTTGAGCCGCACCATGCATGCATGCGGCGTCAAATACGAATTGCGTGGGTACTCACCGCGCGCGCTGAATCACCGTGCTGGGGTTTGTCAGTAAAGCCAGCAGCTCCCATTGGTACAACACTGCCTTACCGGTCCTTATCCTCCTGGCCGCTCTCCTTGACCGCTTACGTCGCTATGTACGTCTCTACCCGCACCGTGCGTGCAGTCGCGAAATTATATCACTATCCGCGTCAGCGTGACACCAGTGCGTCGCAATTATCTACGTCCCCGTCCGTCGCTGTCGGCTTCACACCACGAACTGCCTCCTCTCCTCTTGCCATTTCTCCACCGTCCCGTCATGTCACCCTTCCCTCCGCCGCCCTCGCTGATACGCTAAACACACAGTCGTCCCAGGTTACACTCGTGCGTTCACTTACGTCGTCTACTAACCGTCAATAGGTTTGTCCCTATTACTGATTAAATGCATGCGAGATGAAGTCGCACGTCAGGATGAGAGGTGACAGGCGGCGGTTAGATCCATGCTCTCCGTCCGCTCCTGTAGCTCCTCCAGCGCTTGTCCCTGTCGTTGAAGCTGCACATGTATACTCTGAATTTCTGCGTCCTTGTCCCAGTGACGGCGGAAGGTATTTTCGGATGGGGGGGGGGGCAAAGAAACCCAGGGTGCCCCCTCGGACCAAGCGCCCCCCCCCCCCAAAAAAAATGCCGCTAAATGATATCTCCTTGGGTTTAGGCCACAATATTATACCAGTTAAAACGCCTTTTTGGGCGATGACCGAGCGGGCGCGCTCTGGTAAAGCTAAACAGGTTTGAAATATGAAACGGTACGTGAGCACACGTGTGCATTGACTGTGTCCCAATGCTTAGTAACATATTCAATAGTTTTACCGTGGTTATATCCTAGTATGCATAGTTTTAGGAACGCTCAGCTGAATGGAGATGAACAAAGTAAATTGCGCTTCCCTGGGACAAACTACATAAAAAAACATGTATTAAAGTGAAATATTCACCTTTTGATTTATTTACCTGCATTTTTATGTGACACATGTACAAGGGCGGATCCAGCCGGCCGTTTTTGTTTGGGGGGGGGGGCAAACCGTTTTTAGCGGACCTTACCTACCCCCAATTTCGAATTTATTCTTGGACTTGGCCCAATTTATTTTGCAACTACGCGATTTCTATTTTTTTCTCTAGCTTTTCGACCTTTTGGGATATCGAAAAAGGTAAGATCGTCAGCTTGCCGTTTCTATTGTTCCGACATTGCCTTACACTGAGCGAAACTATGTCAATTGTAAGCTGTACCCTGGGGCGACGCCGATACTTTTTGAGTGGGGGAGGGGGGTCGGCTAAAATGACGAAAGAAAAATCACCTATTTTTTATGCGTGTATTTAAGCCTTTGCAGCATTTTAAATGTGGACTTTTAATGTTATAGTTACTTGTTATTTAGCGACGCGAAGCGGCGCGAAAATTTTACGGGTTTGCCTGATAAACCCCAGAAACATAGGCGGTGGGGTGGGCCTTGTAGAGAATAAGAAGCTAAACATGCTAGTCATTCAATTCACAGCTACAACGAACCGAAGACGATGACGAAGACGAAGACTTCGTTATGACGATGGCCATCGATTTGACGCCGCGAAGCGGCGTGAAAATGCTAATTTTAGGTCGTGGAAAACGAAATTTTAATATTGGAACCAGATTCAGGTAACCCCTATTCCTGGTTGCAAATCTCGGTAGAATTACAAATATTGAAATTAGGATAGTTTTTAATATACGTATTCTTCCGATAGTAAATCACGATGACCGGTGGCAGTCAGCGCTCAATAGTACATATGATAATAATAACTGTATACATATGTACCGAACTGTAACAAACAACTGGTAACAGTGCAAATGGTTTCAAAGCAACAAGACTTCTCCGCACATAATTAATAACACATATTTATATATATATATACCGCACATAATTCCGCACATATTTGCTTTCCCCATTTTCCGAAAGCAGAACGATTTTCCGCACATAAATAGTCCCTGCGGATCTGGAGGAGCCTGGAGCGAGATGGCTTGGGGAGGTGGTCATGGCCTGGTCTCACTAATAGCTCCTCGGTCCGGCTAGTTGGGCACCGCTGGAGCAGCTTCCGGGTGCCAATGTCCGCGTCTTTGCGTTCGCGTTGCCTTCTTTTCGGAACTCGGCAGACTAGCTAAACATGTAGCCCGCTTGAAAGTTAATATTTTATGAAGGGAATGGGCCCTGGGGCTAGCAATTAGGTACCGCCTAGGAGAGACTGCCAGACACTTAATTAATGTATTTTCCCATTTTCCAAATTTGTATAAGCAATTGCGCATTGTGTCATGCCGCGAAGCGGCGAGAAATTTGCAAGTTTTCACTGTGGATAGCTGGATTTTGACTGCTGCAAAGACAATTTGTACAACTGTAAGTCCGACCGTTGGGGGGTTGGGGGCAAAACATAGTATCAGGACCTTTTTTGGGGAGCATGGCCCCTTTCCCCCCGCCCCTGGACATGTGTGGTTTCAAATTAATCGTGCCTCAATTTAAAAGTGAAATAACAACATTTTTTATTGCAGAAATTAAATTATGGGAAATAAAAAAATACGTACTGACATATGGTGACGAACAGTATAATCCATCACTATCTCTGGTTTGAATGTTATTTGTAAACAAGTCATAGGGCCAGCAATGAAGTAGGTGCTCCAAAAAGCGTGACAACGGCCCTGATCGGTCAAGGAAACAAATCGTATACACTAAATACGTCACCATCCTTGGCCAAGTTAATCCGTGGAATGCATCACGGTTTTCTGAAACATCTATTGATTGATTATGAATAAACAGTTTAGATAAAAGTTTCATGTGTGCACTGTAATATATTAAATACCTGTTTGTTGAAAATTTATGGATTAAAAAAAAAAAATAAGTCGTTGACACTAAATAGTTCGCCGTCAGGGGCCAAGTTAAACTGCCGATTTCAATGCACTTTTTCAAATGAGAGTTGATTGTTCATAGAAGTTTGGTACATATTCGCAAAAGATAGAGTGATGAAACATCATATGCCTTCATGATAAATAACAATGTGTAGGCTTTAGGCAGGCTAATTTTCGCTGGGTTCGATACGTTATTAAAATATTGGAATTAAAAAAAAATGTAACTACAAAATTGGAATTAAAAAATTGTTATAATATAATCGAACCTGACCTAAACTTTACAGAAATTACGGCCACATGGACCCACGTTTAGAACGCCCCGCTCGCATTCGCTCCCTGCTGTTACTTACGGGGGGGGGGGCTGTTTCCACTCCCGGACCCCCAGACCATCTCGTAGATAAGTCGTAAATAAGTTTTCCGATGTATTTACGCGGCCCCGCCCCTTGCAATTGTCAAAAATACGGAAAAAAACGTTCCAACAACACGTACGATCACTGAAGAAAAAGGCGTTCCAACGAGAGAAGAAAAAACGTTCCAACGGATTCACGTACGAACGCTTCCAAATGCGGCCCCATCGGCCCCACCCCTTGCATTGTCAAAATATACGAAGAAAAGTCCTGCCAACAACACGTACGAAGGCTGCAAAAAAAGGTTCTAACGAAACCGTTCCAACAGATCCCAAAAATATACGGATAAAAAGACAATAATAGAGTTAATAAAAACCACAGCCTCATACTATTTAATATATTAATACAAAAATGAGACAAAAGAGACGACAGTTTCAGGCATGGCCCATCTTCAGGTCTGACATTTACGACACTTGTTTTTTTAAACATCATTCTAACGTTCGCAAACACTCGAACACATCTTCCTCTTTGAGAAACAATAAATGCAAAAAACAAACTCTACATAATCCACCTATATACACAATGCGCATATGTTACAGGCCTACATAACACACAATATGAACATTGCATCACCAAATGTGTGTGTGTCTGTGTGTGTGTACGTGTGTGTGTGTGTGTACGTGTGTGTGTGTGTGTGTGCGTGTGCGTGTGCGTGTGCGTGTGCGTGTGCGTGTGCGTGTGCGTGTGTGTGTCTGTGTGTGTGTCTGTGTCTGTGTCTGTGTCTGTGTGTGTGTGTGTGTGTGTGTGTGTGTGTGCGTGCGTGTGTGTGTGTGTTTAGTCAGAACCATAAGGAGGTGGAGCGATTAGTTTCCAAGACGAGGTTTGTGTGTTCAGTTTTGGCTTTAGGTCCCGAATGTATTTTGACTGTGATTTTTAGGGATGCTACATCCTTGCACCGCCGTAGTATCCGAATGTGTAAGGATGAGGCTGTTATGATGTCGTCAGAATGGTTTTTGCACATGTGGTCACCGAAAGGAGTGTCCCTGGTTTTGTTTTTGGCATCGCGGAGATGCTCATTAAAGCGCAGTCTCAGAAGCCTCTTTGTCTCCCCTATGTAGTTTGAGTCCTGACATAGCATGCATTTTATTTCATATACTACGTTTTTAGTGGTGCATTTTCCATCTACCCCTGCTACACATGCGTTACATATTTTGTTCCCTGAGGGGCATTTTGGTGGGTGGAGTGCTGAATTCACGAGCATACTGGATGTGGTTCGCGGATAAAAAGACGTTCCAACAACACGTACGAACGCCGAAAAAAAAACGTTCCTAACAAAACCATTCTAAAGGATCCAATTTTTGTTCACAAAGCGCTTGTAACATATTGTATGGTTCATCCTGGCTTTGAAATAGGGATGCGTGAAACGTCCAAGAAATTTTGAAGTGAAACATAACCAAGTGTTTCATAAACTGGATAGAATCGGATGAAACTTTAAATTCCCATAGATATAAACAACCGTTTTGTCTAACGAAACTCGAAAGGGAATGTTTTCTTGCCTTGCTGATCATTACATAATATATTTGTATCTAACGATCCGCCAGGGTTTCAATCGACCTTGCGTCTACCTCACGATTTACAAGTCTGCTAAATTATGGTCTGTTGAAGTATACGCTTTTGTGTATCAAATATAAACGTTTGGCATATTGCTTGATCCAAATTAGCATGTGTTTTCGTGAACGGATACAATTTCCTTTCAAATCCATGTAAGATGAGGCCTTGAAATACAAGCGGCCAGAGCGCCACTCAGGTGGCCAAAGAGTCCCCTCAGGCGGACAGAGCACCCCCTCTCCGGCGGCCAGAGCGCCCCCTCCCAGGCGGCCAGAGCGCCCCCTCCCAGGCGGCCAGAGCGCCTTCTTTCAAGCAGCCAGAGCACCCCCTCTCAGGCGGCCAGAGCGCCTCCTCTCAGGTGGCCAGAGCGCCCCCTCTCAAGCAGCCAGAGCACCCCCTCTCAGGCGGCCAGAGCGCCTCCTCTCAGACGGCCAGAGCGCCCCCTCTCAGACGGCCAGAGTGCCCCCTCTCAGGCGGCCAGACCGCCTCCCCTCTCTCAGGCGGCCAGAGCGCCCCCTCAGGCGGCCAGAGCGCTCCCTCTTAGGCGGCCAGAGCGTCCCCTCTCAGGCGGCCAGAGCACCCCCTCTCAGGCGACCAGAGCGCCCCTCTCAGGCGGCCAGAGACCCCCTATACGGCGGCCAGAGCGCCCCCTCTCAGGCGGCCAGAGCGCCCCTCGCAGGTGAACAGAGCGTCTCCTCTCAGGCGGCCAGAGCGCCCCCTCTCAGGCGTCCCGAGCGCCGTCTCTCAGGCGGCCAGAGCGCCCCCTCTCAGGCAACCAGAGCACCCCCTCTCAGGCGGCCAGATCACCCCTCTCCGGCGGCCAGAACGCCCCGTCTCAGGCGGCCAGAGTGCCCCCTCACAGGCGGCCAGAGCGCTCTTCGCAGGCGGCCAGAGACCCCCTATACGGCGGCCAGAACGCCCCTCTCAGGCGCCCAGAGCGCCCCTCTCAGGTGGCCAGAGCGCTCAGCCAGAGCGCCCCTCTCAGACAGCCAGAGCGCCCCTCACAGGCGGCCAGAGCGCCCCCTCACAGGCGGCCAGAGCGCCCCTCGCAGGTGAACAGAGCACCTCCTCTCAGGCGACCAGAGCGCCCCTCACAGGCGGCAAGAGCTCTCTCAGGTGATAGAGAGCCCCTCACAGGCCAGCAGTCACTGCCAAACACAAAGCTCCCCTCGGCTGAGTTTGGGGGGGGGGCTACTGCCCCATCCCCCTGCTCCCTCTTCCGCCGCCACTGCCAGAGCGCCCCCTCAGGCTGCCAGAGTGCCCCTCATGCGGTCAGAGCGCTCCCTGAGGAAGCCAGAGCGCCCCCCTCAGGCGGCAAGAGCACCCCCCCTCAGGGGGCCAGAGTGCCCCCTCAGGCAGCCAGAGCACCCCCTCAGGCAGCAGTACGCTGACGATACCCAAATTCTACTCTGGCAAAAAAAGACTCCCTCCCTCAGCTTATTGCTACCATGGAACAGGTTTTAAACTCTTTGGATGCCTGGTTCCACTCCCACGGTTTGAAGGTCAACACCGGCAAAACTGAACTTATCGTATTTGGCTCCCGTCAGAATTGTCGTGGCTTAGTCCCGATCTCCATTCGATTTCGCGAGGATACGATCCGTGAGGGCCCTACGGTGAGGAACCTTGGCGTGGTGTTCGACAAGCACCTCACCTGGGACTCTCACGTGTCTGCTCTCGTAAAAAAATGCAACGGTATCCTCATCGGCCTGTCCCACGTGCGTCATCAGATCCCGCCCGACCTTCTGCCTACTCTGGTCAATGCCTTGGTCCTCTCGCACGTCCGATACTGTCTTGCTGTCTTTGGAAACGGGTCAGAGAAAAATATACAGCGCCTCCAAAAGATCCTCAATTTTGCGCTGCGCGTTGTCTCTGGCCGACGCAAATTCGACCACATATCGGACGTGCGAGACGAACTGGGCTGGCTTACCGCCCGCCAGTTGTACGAACTTCACTCATTAAATTTTCTGCACAAAATTCGCTGCACCGGGGAGCCAGTGGCTCTTTCCTCTCAGCTTCAGGTCAACTCTGCTCTTCGCTCTCGAACCACCCGGCAGGACGCAGATCTGGCTCTCCCGCGCGTGAGAACCGAAGCAGGCAGGCGGCGCCTTCTTTTTTGTACGGCGCAGATATATAACCGCCTCCCGCTGGATATTCGAGATTTATCCCTGGGGGCTTTTAAGCGTGCAGTGTCCGAACTTTTAGTTGGGTGAAGCGAGGAAAATGAGTGTGTGACTGCGTGTGTGTTTTATTTTATATAGCCCGTGTGCACTTTTATATTCATCTGATCTTATTGTGTGTTGTATACCGAGTGTCTTTTAACATGTCTCTCTTCTTAACCCTGACCCGACACTCGGAATAGCCATTTTAAAATGGAGAGTGTTCTAATTGTTTAATACAATACAATACAATACAGCCAGAGCACCCCCTCAGGCAGCCAGAGCGCCCCCTCAGGCGGCCAGAGCGCCCCTTCAGGTGGCCAGAGTGCCCCCTCAGGCGACCAGAGCGCCCCCTTAGGCAGCCAGAGCGCCCCCTCAGGCGGCCAGAGCGCTCCCTCAGGCAGCCAGAGCGCCCCCTCAGGCGGCCAGAGGCCACCCTTGGCTTCACTTGGCCTTGGCTTTCACTTGGAATCCGCAGCCCCTGCCAAACACAAAGCGCCCCTCGGCTGATTTTGGGGGGCAACTGCCCCCCCCCCCCTCTTCCGCCGCCCCTGCGGCTTGTCCATGACCTCCCCCTCCAACATGTTGATTCTTGTCTCCATTTTCTCGAACTTGGCCTCGAACGCAGTAATCACTTTTGCGATTCCGCCGTCGACCATGCTCTGTATCCGGTACATAGCTGTGTCGCTCAGTTCCACCGGTGTCGACACATGGGTGAAACTTTGTATACTTTTGAGGTCCCACATCGGACCCCATTGCAAAATTTTGGGACCTCATCAACCATTTTGGGACCTCAATGTTGGAGGCCCTTCTTAAGATCAAGATATATAAAACGATCCGTGCAGAGAGGAAGCTTCCTCTTCTCTGTGCTGAGTAGGAGGCCACTCATCTGCTCTGTGCTGAGTAGGAGGCCCCTCTCCTCTCCTCTGTGCTGAGGAGGCCCTTCCTCTCCTCTGTGCTGAGTAAGAGACCCATCCTCTCCTCTGTGCTGAGTAAGAGACCCATCCTCTCCCCTGTGCTGAGTAGGAGGCCCCTCCCCTCCTCTGTGCTGAGTAGGAGGCCCCTCCCCTCCTCTGTGCTGAGTAGGAGACCAATCCTCTCCTCTGTGCTGAGAGGAGGCCTCCCCTCCTCTGTGCTGAGTAGTCCGAGGGTCATATGGCGACCCAGGTGGGTCGCAATGCACGTATTCTCAAGCGCCTCGGTGATATAAACACGATTGTGTCAGTTTCACATATTTATCTTTATTCGATCAAAAGGTGTTGGCAAAAAGGTGATGGTGACCTCGGATGACCTCAAATGACCTTATAGGGCTCACTGATCAAAAAGTATACCTGGTTCACACAAATTACCTATAATAGTATGATCTTGAAATAATTTGTCTGATCTAATGCGTATTCTTTGAATAAGAAGCATTTTCAGATTTTCCCATTGACATTTAATGGGGAGGTCACGTGAACTACCTGACCTTAGGCCACCGATATACAAATTTGGGGTAGACGAATTGTAGGTACTTATGGCCTAGTTAAATCCTATAAGTTAGAAATCGCTCAGCCAAAACTGTGGCTGTGGCACGACCGCAAACCTTCTGGAGGTGGGATCACGTGACCTGACTTGGTGACCTAACCTGAGATGACCCGAGGTCAAAAATTGCACACAATGTGGGTCATTGATGTCCAAACACCTGTGCCAAAAACCGCAGCGTGCAGCGCCGCCATTCTATCCCCGAAAAAAAATAAGGGCTGGGGTTAATATGTTTGTCGAGTTTCAATTAAACCGTAGCTGCCCCTCGAAGTTATGAGCGGCTGATACGAATAAAGGTCATAATCAACAAACAATTAAAAGAAATTGTACCGAAAATCACCCTTATTATGTACGTTACATGGTATAGCTAAACGACTGGCTGTTCAAATAAGTGACGACTGACGAACCTTATACATTTTCACCGGGGTCTGGTTACAGAACTGTGACAAAAAACATGCACATTATATACAAATATCGTTTAGCAGTGTTGCAAAATCAATTTAGAAAACGCACCATGTCCCATTGCTTCAACAGAAATATGCCCTCGGGCGCCCTCCTGCTGGCGTCACAGGCGTCTTGCCAGATCTAGTAGGAACTTAAGTTCGCCACCCCCTGCACTGAAGAAGGCTCATAGCCGAAAATATATTTTGGATTCTCTTTCGATATTTTCACATAACATGAGCATAAGGTTATACTTCTTTCTACTAATAATTATAAGAATGCTCAGATTAACGTTCGATAACATTAAAGAAAAGGGTCCGGGAGTACAAAGTTAAAATGAAAAAAGACACACTTCGACCTTCGCTATGTATAGGATGTCAGGAAAACACCAGTAAAATGTTTACCGAACATACGAACCCTTGACACCTTGTCATGCGTTGTTGAATGATGGCATAGTGAATACTGAGAAACCAGCATATCCAAGCTGGTTCCTGACTTACAGATCACTCAGTATCAAATATATATATAATATTGTATCCGTCAATGAATGACCTCTTTTGCCAACAAACAAATAATCAAAGTCTACCCCACCGGAAATCGGCAAAAGGCCAGAGACAGTCGCGAACCATTTTGGAATAGCTTTCTGAATCAGGTTCTGGGCGTTGTCGGCCAGCTGGACGCGGAGAGAGGGAGGGGGGGGGGGGGGGGGGGAGTGCGGGCCCAGTGCCGGGTATATAACCCGACTGACCAGTGCAGAGATCATTCAGCTCCCTGCAGCGGCACGACAAACAACATGAACTCCCTGGCTGTAAGTGTTCGCCGCTGGTACAGTCAGTGATTGACTACTGTGCAATGGGTACTGTCGGAGAAAGGGGCTCAAGGCATGCATGAGCTTGTTAGTGAGCTCATTTGAGCTTATTAATGACCTCATTTGGGCTCAATTTATGTTGCACATGTAACATTAAGTAACCATAAAAGTTACCATTTACGTGCATTATGTCAGAAAAAACGACAACATGTTATTATTCGTTTTCAGTTTCCGTTTGAGGTGACTTTCCTTTCGCAAACATTTTTGACAACAGAATTTCAACCAAAAAGGCACGATGTCCCAACAGCTTTTTTTCTTAAAAATACTTAACCATCCCCCACCCCGGGATGTTAATTTATCGTTGACCGCTGATCGGGTGGCTCAGCGAAACTGCCCATAAGCTCCATCTGACCTCTGCTCTCCGCTCTTTCCTCAGTTCGTCTGCCTGGCGGCGCTGGTGGCGGCCGCGGCTGCCTCCAACGGATACAACGCCGTCAGCAACACTCACAGCAACCAGTACGGCGGCTACGGATACGGAGGCTACGGCGGAGGCTACGGAGGTGGATACAGCTCTGGATATGGCCAAGGCTACGGCAGCCGTGGATATGGAGGTGGATACGGTGGTAACGGAGGCTACAACAGCGGATATGGATACGGAGGCTACGGCGGTGGACTAGGCCGCGGGTATGGCTCCGGATATGGATACGCTCGTGGAGGATATGGCGGATATGGCTCTGGATACGGAGGAATTGGCTCCGGATACGGATCTGCCCGCGGCGGATACGGCGGATATGGCTCCGGAAACGGATATGCCCGTGGCGGATACGGAGGATACGGAAACGGATACGGATATTCCAGCGGTGGATATGGAGGATACGGATACGGCCATTAAGCTTAGATTCAGACACTATGTGAATAATTTGGGCGTGGTAATAGGTGGCTTGCACTGTTTTAATTACGTTCCATGTAGTCACAGCTGCTCGTGTTATTTATTGAACAAATGAATGCCCATGGTCTCGTGTTTTCTGAACTGTTACACCGAACATTACGAACGGCACCGTGAAGCATCAATATGATGATAAGGATGATTTTGGGTGAATGGCACCTCAGGTGCTTGGGTTATTCGGGTATGATGAGGACCTGTTATAACAAACACATAACAAGACCGGTTAGGACCTGTTACACTCATCATTTTGAATCATCGGCACCGAGATAAGACGTCCAGATATAGATGTTTTCAAGCAGTTGCTACCATAAGCAGTCCTCCGAAGCTTTGTTCTTATCGTATCTCAGTTGGTTAGAGCGCCTTCCCGTATCCATTCTCCTCCTGGCAAGACAGGGGCGTGCGAGTCGACCTAGGTTCGCGCCCCTACTCGCGCTAATTTTTTTTACGAGCGAGCTTGAAGCGCTCGCTCGTCCTTTCGTGGTGTATGGGAAACACCTGAATATGAGCGGCCCGGCCCTTGGCGACGCTTTTGAGAAGCTAATATCTCTGCAACCGCACGTCCGATTGACAAACCGGCTTCTTTGCTGAGCAGCCCCATCCAATCTACCCTGTTTTAGATCAGTGCCGACTCACGTGGGTGACTGACTACCACTGCGCGTGGTGAGTGCCGCGTGATGGGTGCTGAAAAGTGTTTTCTCGCAAAAACTCCGCAACGCTGGGTAGATTGTGGGCAAATTTTGTGTGTGGTTAGGGACCCATCAGCCGCCACTTTCCCACAAGTCAGGGGTGGGGTGCCTCTGCACGTGCGCACGTGTACACCCTTATTATATATCTCAGGAACGGCTGAGCCGATTGTGTTCAATTTTAGTGTGTGGTTTGGGACCTCTCAGCCGCCAATTTCCCACAAGTCAGGGGTGGGGTGCCTCTGCACGTGCGCACGTGCACACCCCTCTGCTCTATATCAGGAACAACAAGCCGATTGTGTTCCAATTTTGTGTGTGGTTAGGGACCTCTCAGCCGCCTCTTTCCCACAAGTCAGGGGTGCAATGAAAACCTGTTTACACCCGTCTCGGGTGTAAACCCGTGAAACGGGTGTGGATGATCCGATCACATTTTTAACAATCTGAGGAGGTGTCGAACTACATCCCTGTCAGAAGTCGATCAACACCTCCACCGGGTGTAAACACTTGAGTGTTACACCTGCTTCTCGGGTAGATTTTACGTTACACTTGAGGAAAACACTCCGTCGTAGTGTTACACTTGAGTAAAACACACCAGTCGGGTGTAATTTTTACACCCTTCCCGCGTGTGTCCAAGTGGAGGGTGTAGCTGATCCTGGGTACCGGGGTCCGCGAGGCAGCTGTAGCAGATCCCGTTCAGCACCACATGTCGGTACACAATGCGGCCAAATAAGCCTTTCAACGAAATATACCTTTATTGTGGCACGACATACGACAAAATACAAACAAACAACACGCCGACGATATTCGATGCCCTCGATAAGACGATGCCCTACCAATGACGCGACACCGTGTCATGCCGCGGGTCAAGGCAAGGTTCCTGCACCGATTGGAACAAAGAACATATATTTTGTTAGCGGCTTGAGACAACTTCTGTCTATATTCATACTAGGCGTCGCGGAAACCATGGGCGGATACAGGAGGGGGGGGGGGTGGTCGCCGCCCTCCTCCCCCTCCCACCCCCTTCCGCGCCGAAGGCGCGGAAGGGCCTCGTACGCAGATCAATTTCCGCGCCGAAGACGCGGAAATAGACATGCTTACGGGGTTTGATATCTTCCATTTGCTGCACTCAGATCAGGAGCCGCCCTCTGGCTAGGCGCCGCCTTCGGGTCATGTGCCGCCCTCAGGTCATGTGCTGCCCTCAGGTCATTTGCCGCCCTCAGGTCAGATGCCGCCCCCTGGTCAGGTGCCACCTTCAAGCCAGGTACCGCTCTCAAGCCAGGTGCCCCCTCAGGCCAGGTTCCGTCCTCAGGTCACGTACCGCGTTCTGGCGGGGCACCGCCCTCAGGTCAGATGCGGCTACCTAGCCATGTGCCGCCCTATGGCCAAGTGACGGCACCCCTCCAGCCAGTGACGGCGACCCTCCGGCTAATGACGGCGTCCCTCTGGCCAGTGGCGGCGCCCCTCTGGATAGTGACGGCGCCCCTCTGACCAGTGACAGCCCCTCTCCGGCCAGTGACGCCGTCCCACCGGCAAATGACGGCGCCCTTCCGGCCAGTGACTGCACCCATCCAGCCAATGACGGCGCCCCTCCGGCCAGTGACGGCGCCCCACCGGCAAATGACGACGACGCTCCGGCCAGTGACTGCGCCCCTCCAGCCAATGACCGCGCCACGCTGCTCAGTGACGGCGCCCCTCCGTCTAATGACGGCGCCCATCTGGCCAGTGACGGCGCCCTTCCGGCTAATGACGGCGCCCCTCTAGCCAGTGACAGCGTCACTTCGGCTAGTGACTGCGACCATCTGGCCGGTGATGGCACTCCTCCGGCCAGTCACGGCACTCTTGCGGCCAGTGACGACACCCCATCGCCCAGTTACAGTGCCCCTTCGGCCAATGACGGTGCCCCTCTAGAGCCAATAGCGGCACCCTTCCGGCCAGTAACGGCGCCCTCCGGCCAGTGACCGCCGGAGGTGCGTGGCTCTCGCGGGCCTCGATAATCGCCCTCTCAGACCAGCCTGTGACCCGCTCAGGCATGGCACGGGTTCTATCAGGCCTATAAATCATCTAAGGGCCCCTGAGGTCGACAGGGGCCCCCGCTCAAGCCGACTGAGTTCTCTTTCAGGCCGATCGAGGTCCTCTCAAACCGAACGAGGACCGGTCAGGTTGACTGTGGGCCCATCAGGCCGACCAAGATCCCCAATTCGGTACGCCGGATGATCCCCTCAACCCGACCGTGGGCCCCTCACGCCAACCAAAGGCCCCTCAGACGGAACAGAACAGGAACGGAACAATCAGGATCCTTTTTCAGCCCACAGGCTGACAAAGGGTCTCCTCAGGCTGACAGGGGCTGCCCTAAATGACTTTCCCGCTAAAAAAAGTTGTATATGCCGAGACGTGGAAACTCCTGGACTTACGGTGAACGGCCTATCCTCGTGCTGTCAGCTAAAGCTGAGCGCATATTAGTATTTGGTTCAAACCTTACGTTTGAATGTGTTTCGCGCCGACACCATGGTGTCGGCGCCCTTCGCTAAGCAGAGCTGTTTGCATGGACCATATCCGATCGCGCAATATTTGCTGACAGGCGGAATTGAAAGTCGAAGGATTGACGTGTCACAAACTTTCGGCACGGTCCTCACCGCGCATTGACGTCATCTTACTCAGGCCGCTGCCACCGACGCAGGTCATCCCAGTCAAGGGTAAATAGGACGAGTTAGCACGAGTCGCGGCGCCAGCCCCATGCATCAACTCGAACATCTCTCCCTGCCAACTCTTCTTGGTGCAAGAAGAAAACAGGCGGGCGCGATTGTTAAATGCGCTAAGGGGAAGAACTTCAACAAGCACCGCAATGTCGTGGCTACGATGGAATTTGGACGAGAGGCGCCTCTTCGTCCGTGGAAGATGGAAGCGTCGGCATCTAATGGAAGTGGTAGACACCTGGACAGAACAGAGGGGCCCTGGAAAGTTCAAAGGGCCCCTGTGCAGGTCAGAGGGGCCCTGGCCATATCGAAAGGGCCCCCTAGGTGGGTCAGGGCGGCCCCTGAACATGCCGAATGGGCCTCTAGTCAGCACGGAGGGGCCCCAGGGCAGGAAGGAGGGTCCCCTGAGCATGTTGGCAGGGCGACAAAGCAACCAGCGAAGTCCGAACAGAAGAGTCGATGGGCAGGTTGGAGGAGCTCATGGGCAAGTCAGAAGGGCCCCTGGTTAGACCGAAACGGTCCCTTGCTCGGTCGGAAGGGCCCTTGAACATGCCGGGTGAGTTCCTAGCCAGACTGGAGGGGCCCCTGGGCAGGTCGGAGGGCCCCCTGAGCATGTCGGCAGGGTGACAAAGCAGCCAGTTCAGTCCCTGGCCAGGTCGGAAGGACCTCTGAACAGGCCAAATGGGCCCCTTGACACACAAGAGGGGTTCTTGGAAGGTCAAGAGGAGTCCCTGGTCAGACCGGAAGGGCCCAAAACACGTAGAGATCCCAGATGAAGATTAAATACAAAGAGGACTTGCTCCACAATACAAATATTAAAATCGGAGCTTTCGGGTACATTGTAACACCCTTCGATGAGCAATGGCATGTTACCGAATGCCTCTTAATCGCTAAGGAAGGGTGTTACAATATACCCGCAAGCTCCGATTTGAATTTGTATTGTAGAGTAAGCCGTCTTTGTATTTAATATATATCACATTATCACCCACTCCACATCATGTCTGTTCGCGGATCCCAGATGAGTCCCTGAACAGGTCAAAAGGGCGTTGAAAAGGTCGGAGGGGCCCCTAGACAATGTGAAGGGACCCTGGGCCTTTCAACAGTAAGAATGCAGTTGTTCAGGGAATAAAACTGAAAACTTTTGCGCCGCTCCGCGGCGCAATTTACATACAAGTTCAATTATATGCAGGTTAGATGAAAAAAACGGTCCGTTTCTCGGCGCATTTATGTGTTATGTTGCTACTTTCTTATATAAGTGGGCAAAATATTTAACTTTAACATTTTTGTTAACGCTCTTTTAAACGCACAATAACATTTTTAGAGGTTCGCACAATAAGCAATGTGACGCATTGATGAGAATGCATATCTAGGGCAGAAGACTCAAAATGTTCGCGTAGATCCGTGGCGCAATTTGTTTAAGGGTTCCAGGTCTTGAGCGTAAAAAAAAATTCCAAGTTGGTATAGCTGATTCCAAATTGGTGTCGCTGGTTCCAAAGTTGATATGGCAGTTTGCTAACTCCAGGTCCTAAAAGTTGGTATGGCCCATGTCATACCTGTCATATTGCATTTTCCATACTTGTAACGTGCTTTTTCATCCGTTTTGTTTTGACCTTTCAACGCTTGGGAAGGGGCCCTTTCAGCGCTCGGGAAGGGGCCTTTCGAGGCGCCGCACCCCCTGGACGAAATCCTGGCTACGTGCCTGCCGCTGTCACGCGTCTCTGAAGATTGTTTCCACAAAAGCAAAGCGTCATTTTTGTCAACCATTTGCGCCGAAATAGAGTGTAGATTGGATTTCAAATGTATACCATATGAAGTGTTCTTCCTACATGTAAACAAAAAACGTTTGTTCGAGCTTCAATTCCGACTGCCAGCTTGCTGGCCGCTATTTTCGCGTCCAGTTGAACTTTTTATTTATTTATTTATTTATTAACCTCGTAGTAGCCGTCCCCTATACATGGCCGAAGCCAAAGGCGCTATTCCTGGCACAGAGTCACACAATGATGGCGTTGAAGTGGGTAAAATACAAGCATACAGTACAGTTAAAAGTCGAAATGAACCTATCAGTCTGCGTCACATCAGATCAGCCCATCAGCGGCGATCGTCATCGTTACCAGACACCAGTCGCCTCTTCAATGCGCGCTTAAACAATGTGATAGGCATGGCGGTAAACTCAGGTGGCAGCGAGTTGTACTGGTCAGCGGCACGATACACGAACTGCCTTTTACCCGCTGCTGAGCCGCGTATGTTGGGGAGACTCAGCAGGTCGTCTCTACGGGTGCTATGCACGTGGTTAGGTCGCTCGCGGTTTCTACGGAATTGGACGGCCAGAGACTCAGGCTGCCCAGTGCGACGGACCTTGTGGAGCAGTGTCAGTGTGTGATGGACGACCAAGTCCGGGGAATCCAGCCAGCCCAGGTCCTCTCGCACGCCAGAGATGTGATCGAATTTGCGCTTTCCAGAAATGATGCGAGCTGCAAAGTTGAATATTTTTTGGATGATAGCCAGATTTTTTCCAGAACCGTTACCGTACACTGCGAGTCCGTAGCGGATATGCGAGAAGACCAGGGCCGAGACGAGGGTGGGTAGGCAGCCGGGTGGTAGGTAGTGACGTAGGTGAGAGATGGCGGTCAGGATGCCAACACACCTCCGAGACAGCTGCTCAACGTGTGAATCCCAAGAAAGATAACGGTCGAAAGTGATACCGATATTTTTGGCTTCGTTACCGGGGACGAGGTCCGTGTTGCGAAATTTCACTGTGAACGAGGGCATGTTGCGTAAGTTTTGCCGAGTGCCGATAGGGAGAAGCTCAAATTTTGTTTCGTTTACTTTAAGACCCCTTAAAGACCTTAAGACCTTTTTAAGCCCTTATTTGATGGTAAGAGCCGTGTTTTTTTTTTAAATGCCAATTTTGTATTGTGGATAGCTGGATTTTGACTGCTGCAAAGTCAATTTTTACTGCTGCAAAATTGCTGCAAAGTCAATGAATACATTTTTTTTTTTGGGGGGGGGGGGCAAAAGACATGTAGGCCCCCCTTCCAGGCTTTTACGGGGGGCATCAAGGGTGGATCCAGAATGGGTGGTTTGGGTCAGTTGGGGGGGGGGGGGGGGGATCTCCAAAAGTCTCACACAACTCTGAAAACTCATCGGATCTCACTTGCTTGTGCATCGATAACTGATTTAAACAAATTTTGCTAAGTAAAAGTTGCTTAGATTTTATATTATCTCAGGAAATGTGTCAAATTTGCGCCGATTTCAGTTTCTTTTTCTTTTTGGGGGGATGGCCCCGTGCCTGGTTGCCCCCCCCCCCCCCCTCCCCCCGCTGGATCTGGCAGTGCGCTTGGAACCCTATTTTTCGGTGATAATTTTGAATGCAGCAACTGGTATGAACAAATTTCTCGCAATGGACGTTTCAGGCCCTGCACTAATTTGTATAAAAAAGTTGGTTAGTGTCACACGAAAATGTAGGGCGCTTTCCATTCACTCGTAATATTAAACACAATACGAGCTCGGATAGAGGCTAACGTCCGGTCGCTCTGTAGTCCCGCCCTTGACTCCGCCCACCACTTGCAACCGACCGGGCACTGATCGGGCAGCGCCGGTACAAGGTCCGCCATTGAATTTTGTTTCGTATTGAATTTGTATTGTGAACATTTCCTTGGTTAAGTTGCTCAATTATTCTTTTAAATCAGGGAATGTGTCAATTTGTGGCCGATTTCGGGCGGTTTGGGGCATGACCTCTTTGCACCCCTCACCCCTCCTCGCCATCTGCCAGTAGCCTTAAACTAAGACAAGCTACTTGATAAGCCCATGAGCGCTCAAAATGTTCGACTGAAGTTTTATACGTTGCTGTTTTCTGAAGTTGTCTTTGCAAACTTATGATCGATCGTTTCGCGTAAAGCGCCTCCACATTTCATAGTCAGTGAAGTACCTCAAATTCATGTGTTTGCAATGTAATTTGTCACAAACGTGAGCAATCGGGGCAACGTAAAATGTTGAGGGCCCGAAGTTTCGCGTTGCCTCTTCTTTATTGTGTTGCTGCTGGGACCTTCAAGGAGCCTTGTGCGTGCAACTAAAATTGTTAACCCGCGCACCGACGGGGTCCGTGCCAACTTCGAACCGACAAGGGACACATTGATCCTTGACAAGAGACGACGACGAACCGACATACCTGGATCCTGCCCTCTAAGATTTAAAAAAATGCAACATAGCGACAGACATAAAAAAACGTTAGATAGCTCGAAACTAGGTATTGTGAAAGTACTAAGGTCATTTTTTAGGTCAGGTCATTATTGAGGTTACCCGAGGTCAACAGAGTTCGTCATTGGCTGAACTGGCCCTATGGGCCATGTGCTGGGCCTGGGCTGGGTCTGGGCTGGGCCTGGGCTGGGCCTGGGCTGGGCCTGGGCTGGGCCTGGGCTGGGCCTGGGCTGGGCCTGGGCTGGGCCTGGGCTGGGCCTGGGCTGGGCCTGGGCTGGGCCTGGGCTGGGCCTGGGCTGGGCCTGGGCTGGGCCTGGGCTGGGCCTGGGCTGGGCCTGGGCTGGGCCTGGGCTGGGCCTGGGCTGGGCCTGGGCTGGGCCTGGGCTGGGCCTGGGCTGGGCCTGGGATGGGGATGGGCCTGGGCTGGGCCTGGGCTGGGCCTGGGCTGGGCCTGGGCCTGGGCTGGGCCTGGGCTGGGCCTGGGCTGGGCCTGGGCTGGGCCTGGGCTGGGCCTGGGCTGAGCCTAGGCTGGGCCTAGGCCGGGCCTCAACTTTAAGGAAATCACTGGGCCTGACAATTTTGAAGTCATGCGCTCGTCGCACATGCTCATTTCAGAGCTCCAGAATATTTTAACCAGCAGTTCACTTCCACAGCAACACACTGTTGCTGTGGCTGTGGATTTTTGTTTTTTTGGTTACCATAGTTGGTTCATTGTTTCACTTTTATAGTATACAAGTAAATATGCTATGATAATGATTGCAAATTTTGTGAAAATAATGATATGCTTAATCTGAACGGGCCAGACTGGGCTTGGGCCTCAACATTATGAATTTGACCGGGCCTGGGCTTGGTGTTCATGGGCCTGGGCCGGTCCGGGCTGGGGGTTGTTGGGCCCGTGACGAACACTGGAGGTCAACAAAGGTAAAATTTCGGCCATATAATATAATATTGATATAATATTGATCCTTACGGCCTATACGGCCATATAATATTGATCCTTACCAAAAACAGTCTATATCTCGAAAACAAAAGGAGTTAGCGACGCGTGAAAAAAAAACGTTCGAAAGAAATTAGATTTTCTTTTTCACTCAGGCTCCATCAGATTTAATCTCAGGTCAATATCTCAAATCTCAGGTGCTCATGGGAGGCCATCGAACTTGAAACATTCTAAAAATCGCGCGGAATTATTTTTAGGGAATAACTTTTGAGATGCGCAGGATAAAGTGATGCCTACAATTTTCACCATTGTGTTTCTTCGTCGAGGCGCATCGAATAGTATATCGTAAGACCATAACCTAGTTGGGTAATATCCCCAAATTTACCTGACCAGTTCAAGGTGCTCAGTTCAAGGTCAGATCAAGTTCAAATTTGACATCAATCAACGCGTCTCGATGAGCCAAACACAATGTTGAGAACTCCATTACTCTACCTTGATTTGTCAAGGAGTTATTGAAGAAAAACCACGCGTGACCTCGGGGTCACCTGAGTTGACCTCGTAGAGGTCACAGAGAAAAAATGTGACTTGGGTCTTTGCATACGGAACAATAATGGTGTATCTGGTGACAACTGGTCAAATTTAAGCATTTACTGTGGATTTATACGTGCTTTCATTTGTATCCATTTACTTATATGAGGTCACGAAATCGATCTGACCTTAGGTCACCGATATTTAAAATTCAAGATAAACGAATTGTAGGTACTTATGGCCTAATTAAGTCATGTGATTTGAAACCGCTCGGTCAATCACTGTGGCTTTGGCACGACCACAAACTTTCAAAAACTTGTTTGGAGGTGGGGTCACTTAACATGCACTGTTGACCTGACCTGAGATCACTCGAGATAAAAAATTACACAATGTGGATATTTGATGCCCGAATAGCTATGCTAAATTTGGCGGTGCTGCACACCGCCGTTTTCCCAATATTTACGAAAACTTCAGGTGGGCGGATATCCGCACCTCACGTCGGTGCGCGCGTTAATACTTCACATGGTGCCCAAGGCAGTCAGTTGCCGCAAATTATTTTGTATCAGACTACGTACTTATCAGTCAAACTACGCATGGGATCTGTTCAACATGGGTCTGTCCGACGTTTTTTTTTCGATCATTTAGGGCCCTGCAAAATATAGAGGCCTAAATTCGCCGAGGAGATACTATTTCGCGTTTTTGTTGTTGTGGGGGGGGGGGCTTTGGCCGGGGGGGGGGGGGGGCTTTGGCCGAGGGGGCCCCTGGGGATAACGTGCCCCCCCCTCCCCTTGCTGAAGGTCTGGCTGCGCCCCTGCAACTAGCAATAATAAAGAAAGAAACATGGCAGCTAATTTGAAAAGTATGTGCAGTTGTGCATTACTCTTTACATAATTGATGACCACAGAGCAAAACAAATGGTTAAATTGGGACATTTTCGGCCCCGGATCAAGTTCTTGGAGGGAATATTTTGGCGCCAACTATATATAGTAAGTTGGCTCTTTTTAACACCCCTGATTGCCCTCTGAAAATTAGAGTTTTGCATGACATAACAAAGTTGCCCAAGGTTGTAACTCTAAAATCGTTGGAAGGCCGGAACTGAAAATTTCCTAATGTGAATCTACGGCCTAGATATCCCCCGAAACGTAGTTTGGTCGAAATCTGAGATGTATGGTGTTATGGCTTGGTCGATCTGTCATGGAATGCCCCAATTGCCTGTTTTGCCCTAACATAAATTCGCCACTGACTAGTTTAGGGATGGCTAGCTCCGGAGTCCACCGTCCGGACGTTCAGCACGAATCCCGATGAGAACTTGACACTCCCGAGTAGTAGGTAGCCCACGATTTCATCAGCACACCGGAACTTCGACGTAAACTCCGTAAACTGTGCGTAAACTGAACCAAACCACGGAACCAAACCACCCTGAAAGCAAAGCACTGTCCCCCAAACAAAACGGAATGGCGCGGCGCGCTCAAGGTCGTAAAACAATTGCAGTAGGACTATCCTAGTGCGCATCCTTTTGCGCAGATTGCCAAATGACGTCACCGGTAGTACTCTATACTGTACAGCCTCGAGACTGTCGTATCCAGCCTCCAGGTTGAAATATACGCACTGATGGATCACAATAAAATGCTGCACTGCAACAATAGAGCTGCTAGACATGAAACATTTCAGTATATATTGTCTGAAAATGATTTTGTTAAATACAAATAACCATTTTACTCAGATTCAAGATGTTTCGGGATTTTGGGAAGTCGGGATTTTTCGACATTTGGGGGGGGGGGGGCAAAAGCTCGTTTTCCGGCCGATTTTTTTTTGGGGGGGGGGGGGGCAATTGCCCATTTTGCCCAACCGTAGATCCGCCACCGGGTGCGGGTCGGCTCGGTGATGAGCTGCTCCATTGATAGCTCATGCATCAGTTTTTGGTACCTCTGCCGGCTCTGCAAGCCTGGTGTGGCCGGGCCGAAGAAGGCCAGATTGATGTCGCCGAGGAGATAAATCGGCCAATCCTTGGTCAGCACGAAGGTCATTTGATGGTGCAGGTCGTCCAGGTCGGGGATGACGGCTGATTTCGGCGGACGGTGTAAGACACCGAGAATAATTGAGCGCCTTCCCGTGAAGGACATCTAGAGAAACCCGAGAGGCGAGCCGATGGATGGTACAGCAACACCTCTGCTTGCATGCAGCTTCTGTATATGTAAAACAGACACCGCCTCCGTCGGTAGGGCGGTCACGTCCAAGTACCATATAACCGGTAAATATTAGCTATTTATCATCGCACATGTCTTAATGAGACTCTGAAGAGAGTTTTGCCATTTATTGCAATATCACCTGGAAGAAATGAGAACATCAGTTAGATACGATACAATATCGATAATGCCCTTCCCTGTTTGAGACAGAAGCCAGCGGCCGAAGTCTTCAGAAGAAAACCAACACCATCACTAACACTACCAGTAACATGTTGGAGAAGCATTACGTCCATGCCATGCAATCGAATGGAATCAATGTTCAGAAACACGAACAGCGGAAACACGATAACGCTCAACGAACTTATTATCCCGCACAGACGTAACCGGCTCAACGATATCTATGTTCAGTGGCAGTCTCGAATTTTCGGCACATCGCCCGCACACGCGCTGATCCGATTGAAACACACTACTCAGGTCGTGACGTAATGTGTTCTGTACCCATCACCAGCCACTACATTTGCACCATGTGGTGATAAGCCCCACGCAGCTGCGGACTAAGTGCGTGCGGATCCCGCCGGGTTCTGTTCGACCGCCTAACGTGCAGCTGTGGGGCAACGGGGCCGTGTTCCGCGGGTGGCGGTGTGGATGGTGGGACGGGCGGACGTGTAGCTCCATCCGGTGATGAAGGTGGCGGCGGATGTGGGTGTGCGGCGGTGCCAGGAGTGCTAGCGACGGGCAGCTGTACAACTGGTGAGGTAATCAGGGACTGAGGCGGCCGAGGCGATGAGTGGTGTGGTCGTGAATGAGGTGACCGCGGACTTGTCGCGGGGCTGTGGTCCGCGGACGACTGAGGTGACCGCGGACTGGCCGCGGGGCTGTGGTCCGCGGATGACTGAGGTGACCGCGGGGTTGGTGACCGCGGTGGAGGTGACCGCGGGGTTGGGATTGACTGTGTCGAGACAGAGCCATTATCACTGTCAGTGGATGTGTTGCGTGCCCGTTCAGAGAGAGGCGGACAAACAGGTGGTGACAGCGGTTGGTGGCCCGGAACGGACACAGTCATGATAGGCAGGATTTGTCTGATACATTTCCGATTTCTGAGCGAGCACCGCCCCGAGCCATCGATTCTGATCATGTACTGGTTAAAACTCCTAGCCTCAACGACCAGACCGGTTCTGTCCCATTTGAGGGGCCGGGGCCTAGTCTGATTTTGGATCAGGACGTATTCGCCTACCTCTAAAGGTCGCAACTTCTGCACATGCTCCTGGAGCTTCTCTAGCTCCCTGGAGTGTCTCTTGGCGAGTGCGATCTCGCGGTCGTGAGCAGCCAACAGCCACTCCTTACGCGGTTTGTAGTTGCCAGGGAGAGAGGGAATGAAATCCCTGATCTGGCGTCCATAGATGACCTGCGCCGGAGACAGACCAGTGTCGGGGTCCGGCGTGTTTCTGTGTTCCAGCAGAGCTCTTGCGAACCGATCCGTGTTGAGTCTGCCTTTCGGGCCAGTGTTATCCCGAATCATGCGCTTTGTGGACTTCACGCCGAGTTCTGCCCTGGAGTTGCTGTGAGCGAAGGCCACCGACGACACACGGTGGCGAACACCCCAGTTCCTCAGGACTGTCTGTGTCTTGCTGGCGACAAAAGTCGGTCCTCCATCCGAGGCCAGTTCGACTGGGACGCCGAATGTCTGGAAATATTCCCTCAGACATGACACTAACTCATCAGCACTCTGCGAGGTAGCCCCACAGCAGAAGACAGACAGCCAGCCCGAGTATCTATCGACCAGAATCAGATACTGGGTACTAGCAATAGCGCAGTAATCTGCACAGACCCGCTCAAACGGGAATTGAGGGGGGTCTGTCGGGGTGGGAGGTGCATCCGGCTAAGAAGGACAGTTCGTGTGACACGTGCGACACTGACTTCGTCGCTGTACAATGGCCGCGCTCATTCCCGGCCAGTACACAGTGGCCTCGGCCCGAGCTTTCATCCCGGCCACTCCCTGGTGGGCCGAATGAAGGGCCTCCAGAACCTCTGCTCTGAGGGCCTTGGGGACAGCAATGCGCGTCTTGAACAACGGCACATTGTCGAGAGTTGTGAGATCCGCTCGAACCTTCCAAAACTCGCGCAGATGAGGTGGCAGCATACCACGAGATGACGGAAACCCGCGACGGATGGTGACCAAGAGGTCGCCCATCTCCTTATCAGCCACCACAGCGTCTGCAATCCGATCCCACGTTACAGCCTTGAGACTCTCGTGGGATCCCAGCGCGCCCACCGTGGCGGCACGCACGGCCTCGTCTGCAGCAATAGCTGTGTCAAGTTGGACCTCGTCTGCGCACTGGGACGGAATGGCAGGCCTCGTACAGATCGGGGGACCCACCGGACTCCTTGACATCGCGTCCGGCCCCTGATGCCAACGCCCCGGGACGTGTACGATCCGGAACGGGTACCTTAGACATTTTTCCTTCAGGTTGAGGAGACGTGGGTTAGAGATGTCCTCCAACTTCCGATCGCCTAATATCTTGGTCAGGGGCTTGTGGTCTGACACCACGATCAGATTCGGACATCCGAGAACGAAGTACTTGCACTTCTCGAGTACATCCGTGACCGCCAGAGCCTCACCCTCCACCTGGTATCTGGACTCGGCGGGGGATGTGAATCGAGACCCAGCAAACACCAGCTTCCACCCAGGCTGGCAGCAGTGAGGCGACACTGGTTGGCACTCGCAGTGCTTCTGTGTCAGGAGGAAGCCGACGCCGTCCTTTGACCAGTCTGTGGACAGGCAGGTGGGACGGCCTATCTCAAAACACCGCACGCCCTCCCTGATACAGCCGAGTATCACCTCCTTGGACTGCTGAAATAGGTCCTCCAGCTGACTGTCCCAGTAGAAGGGACGCCCGGGCTTCAGCAGCTCCCGGAATGGGATCATGACCGGCGTCATGGAGAACGCGTAGGATGCCTGGTTCACGAGACCGAACCAGCTTCGGATGCCGGTGATGTCAGTGGGCCTCGGGAAGTCTCGGATGCTCTGCAGGAACTGGTCAGACGGACAGACTCCAGAGGGTGTCAGCTTGAAGCCGACGAACTCGACTTCGGGTCGCGAGAAGCAGAACTTCTTGGGATTAAACGTGATCCCGTTCTCACAGCAGAGGCTGAGGTAGCGACAGGTTTGGATGACACTCTCCTCCACTGTGCTGGCCCACAGTAGTAAATCGTCCACACACTTGGTGACGTTTGGAAATCCGGCAATGATCCCGTCGAACCGTGCTGTGTATCCGTCCCCTGCGGCCAGATACCCCTGAGGGGCGGTCCTGTATCTGTATCGCCCCCACGGTGTGATAAAAGTGGTGGCATCGCGGCTGTCCGGGTCCAAGAGGACCGAGTGATAGCCATTCCAGGCATCAAGAACAGTCTTGAACATGTTGGGAGGGACACGGGAGGCCTGTCGGAAAGGCGACTCCACATGATGAGTCTGACGAACAGACGCGCTGTTCAGAGACTGCAGGTCTACTGTGCGTCTTGGTTTGCCGTCTTTCTTCGGCACGATAACCATTCTGTGGCACCACGTGGTTGGCGTGCCAAGTGGGACAGGTTCTATGACGCCTAGTGCCACGTCCCTGTCCAGGTCAGACTTGACCTGATCTCGCCAATGTACCGGGACGGGTATGGGCGTGTGGACAGCCGTCGGAGCCGCGTCAGGCTTCACGATGATGCGGAGACTATCCCCATGCATCATTGGCAGGGCCGTGTGCTCACAGGTATTGAAAGCGCTCGAGGCGTACCTGTCTTTGATCCAAGCCTCCAGCTGACCAACGTTCTCCGGGGTCGGGTCGCAGGGAAGTTGGTCTGGGAGAGGCGGCGGGCCTGTTCTGACCGGGCAGCCGCAAGGACTTACGTCTGTTGGTGCGGAGGTCGCAACTGCGGGATCAGGCGGAAGCGTGTCGGGCGGGACATTGGGAGGGCTGGACGTGCCGCAGGATTTCTCCAGCACCGGCTGGACCGCCCCTAGCGTGCTGGTCGTGTCGTCGCGGGCGGATGTGTTGTCGCGCGCGAACAATCCCGCCTGCGGGAAGGCCGTCGGAATCAGTCCCAGTTGCGCGCATGCGTCGGTGCTGAGGAAGAGCGTGGGACAAGACTTAGAGATGTAGCATAACTGATCAGTGTGACTATCTCCACACGACACACGAATGCAGATCGCGCCCAGTACATCAACAGGCGACCCGTCAGCCGTCTGAATGGTCTGTGACACGGGGATCAGCTGACTGATCGACAGTCCAAGACACTTCACAACACCCTCGCCTGCAGCCGCGGTAGTCTGCGCCCCAGTATCAGCGACCGCACGGTAGTCATGTACATCACTCGCTTTCACGGAGCTGGACAGCTCATATCCAACTATCTCATGCGCTTCAGGCAGTAGCGTTACACTTACTCTCAGATAAGGCAAGTCAGTCGGCTTACGTTCAACCCACCCCTGGCTCTTATCATGCACAATGTGGGGAACTTGAACTGCTCCCGGGCTAATAGCCCCAACAACCAGAGCTAAAAACGACGCTTTCACACGATCACCTGACTCATCTGGCGTGTTCTCGCTGTCGTCTGGGGCGGTCAGCGCGGACTGGGTCGCAGGAGCTGCTCGGTCTCGAGGTCTGCAGTTGGCCAACTCGGGGAGATGGCTGAAGCCGTTGCATCTGCGACACCGTTTCCCCCAGATGGGACACTTTGCCTTGCGATCCTGGAAGGTGCGGCCGTGGTCAGCGCTGCCCCAGCCGTGACAGTGAGTGTCCCTGACACTGATTTTGCGGAAGTCCCTGGTGTTTGTAGGTGAAGCTGGAGACGGTCTGGTCTTCTTTTGACGCTGGTACTGTGACTGTCTGGCGTTGATAGACACAGACGCGTTGGCGCCCATGAGAGCATCGTGAGAGGCTCTGGCACTTTCCTTGGCAGCTACAAAGTCTATGATCTGCTGCTGGGTGGTCAGGTCTGAGCCTCTAGCAAGGACCTCTTCTTGTGTTTCCTTGGATGCGAGCCCACGAATGAGCTGGTCGTTGATGGCTTCTTCACCATGGTAGACTGCAGTGTTGCACTGGGGGCATGTGACATTGCAATCGCACAGGGCTGCCTGCCCTCGGAGGCGGGCCACATATTGAGTCACTGTCTCATCATGTCTCTGGCTCATCATCAGCATGCCGTACCTGTTGACGATTTTGCTATGCGATCTCACCGCCAGCTTTTTTATTTCACTGAGGAGCCTTGTCTCATCTGCAGTCGTCATTGTCTCTCCCATGGATCGGAAGACATCCTCACGCAGTTCATCTGAACAAGCAGCAATGAGCTGGTCTACAACTGCTTGTCCTGATATGTTTGTAGCTCTCTTATATCTATTCCATTCATACATGAAGAACTGCCACTTAGCTTCTGGCATGTCGATGTGTGCGGTGGGTCGCACTGCCTTCTGTACTCTGGCTGAGCCGGCCTCAGCTGCACTGGTTGGGTGGGTAGATGCAACTTGCTCATTGAGTGCAGGAGTGATGCGGGTCTGCACCAACATCTCAATAAGCTGGCCTTGCTGTGCCATTTGCTGTTGCATCAGTTGCAGCACTGCTGCCATCTGCTCCGACTTGTCATCACCTGGAGCGTCACTCATGGTTCGGGTGTGGGTTCGGATTCAAAATACCGACCGCGCCATTAATGAGACTGAAGAGAGATTTGCCATTTATTGCAATATCACCTGGAAGAAATGAGAACATCAGTTAGATACGATACAATATCGATAAATGTCGGTTGATCACAACCCCAGCGGCCGACCCGAGCTTAGCCGATAGGGCACAGCAGAAGTAATTTCTTCTGAGGTACCCAAAGAGCCCGTACCACATCTCGTTAATGGTGAATGAGTTCAAGACATCGATGCATAACCGAAGGTTGGATGAACCATTGGACAACACTAGTGCTGTTCACAACGTGCTAAATCGCGTAAGCTATGTTTAGTAGGTAGCCTGTTTGGTTCCTACCGTAAGCTATTTTCAGTTCCAACCAAATAACTGGTAGGATGCAGCTCAGTAGCCAATAAATAAGTCAATTTCAATCAAGTTTAATGTAATGCTGCTTAGCTTTGCTTTAAAAACTATTTCACATATGCTGAAAGTAATATCTTGTTAAATTTGACATGCATTGTATATTTTACTGTTTCTACTTATTTATCTACTATATAATATTCCAAATATACCAGACAGTTAGTCAATAGAGTTGTAAAACTCAGAGCCACGGAGTCGGCGCTGGGCCTGAAAAGTATCTAGGGCCTTGGGCCTGAAAGGACTAGCCATACAGCTTGCCGGGGTTATGAAGTGCTCAAGTAGAGCAAATATGTGTATTCAGTATACAACATACGGTGCAAACGCTGAACTTGGTTGCACCCAAGTAATGCCGTGCTGCTGTGGTGCACCGCTTGAGCTATGCCAGCGGCGGTGCCGGGCGTGGTTTTAAATATTTTCGTTTTTTTTTTGCAACACTATGCACTAGTAGTCAAGTTCGACAACTGAAGTGAGATGCAAATTTGCTTGCATTTGCTTTCGTTATGGCAAGCACAATTTCCGTAATTTTGATGAAAAGGTACAGTTTTTAGTGCAGTATTCACAATCAGTCTAAAAACGTAATTGCGTTGCTTTTACTTTTGTTTCTGCATGCATGTAGCATGTTAGCTTACCTTTAGATCATCCAGGGAAATTTCACCTCGAAAATTGTTTGTGTTCTGCTGTTGTTTTGAAGGGCTTCTCGCAGGCAGGGGCAGATCCAGGGGGAAGGGCCCCCCCCCCCCAAGGTTCTGAAACCGTGATTTCCCCTTCCCAAAAATGCTGGACGGCTGACGGTCCGCTCTATCCCCGCTCAACAACTTCTCGCTGACGGCCCGCTCCCCCCCCCCCCCCCGCTCAACAACTTCTCGTGGAAATACGCCACTGGATTTGTTCCCCAAAACTCACGGTTGGATCCGCCCTGGTAGGCGGGCGCAGTCAGCTCAGTCAATGATCAGTCGGTCAACGATGCATGCTTATTAGCTAACGCAAATCAACAGTAATAGTCTTCTTTAAAGCACATCATCAGTCAACGCTCCGTAACAAGAAGTCTCATCTTCATAAACGCACATCTTTACAAAAATAAAATTACACTGTATTGCACAAAACATTCACTTACACTACACTTTGTTTGCCATTTAATGTGATGCACACAATGGAATAAGCACCTATTATGACAACAAATACAAAGCATGTCAATATAGCTGACTAGCTTCGTCAGAAGACACAGACATTGACCACCTCCCTCAGTCGTCGGCAGAGGGCCGCCGACTTCGCCAACGCCATCTCGACCAGCTGTTGTTGTTAGTCTCCCTCCCCGGCTAGGAGCCGGGTGTAGCCGATCGGCTCTGTAGGGACCAGGTGGCAGCTGCCAGGGCCGCCACCACGCTGTCGCTCCGCAGGTCCTCCATGTTCGGTGAGATGGTCCCAAGTAGGCGTAGTCGGGTCCCCATCTGCTCGATGTCCAAAGATCAAAAGCATGCCAAAATCAGTCCACTGGAAATGGTGTCAGCCACTTATCAAATGTCTGCAACAGTCACATCAATCACAATAGCCTGGAATACAATCGGTTGACCAAATGGAACTAAAATGGGCAACACTTCTGTTGCAAACTAGTGTTGTCACACATTTTTATCAAGAAAACATGAAATTCACAAATAGGTGGAATCTATCTTCTTCTTCACACAACATTTGAAACCACTCAGCATTGTATTAAAGGGAATGTTTCACCTTTCTGAAAGTTGTCAAATATACACTGGTTGTAGTTAAAAATATGAAGTAAGTGCTGCTGAAAACGATGGTGATATTTTTCTCTTGAAGTCATTTAACTTTATACAAATGAAGGTTTTAAATTTGGGATGATGTCATTATTGAGCTATAGACCGCCACTGATTGGTTGACAAAGTGGGATTGGCTGAAAAAGTGGCTGTCAGCCGATCAGCGGCAGCACTAGCCTAGACCTCATTTTGCAAAGGGGAAATTAAATTGCTTAAAAATGGCCAAGTTTTGGGTAAAATTACCTTTGTATTTTTGACATTTCAATAACGGCCAAAGATAATGGCTATCTCAGTTCAAAACCAATACAAGGATGAAACATTCCCTTTAAACAATGACACTGAATCTTGATACAATTAATCAATTAATCAATCAATTAATCTACCAATGCATCCCTGCTGTTTTGCCACACAAATCTCTCCAAACTGCACCACACCCAACCTTGGAATTTGGGCCATTTTCTGGACTTTTTGGGTCCAAAGAATTTTGCTCTCTTCATATTTGTTCAGGAAATTTGCTCTTTTTGCCTGATCTTACCGACCTTGTAGTTAAAATATAATCCAATTTTCCTCACAAGGATTTAATATCTATTACAAATCAGGATTTTTTACTTTCAAAGTAAAATAATTAAAACAAAAATGAAAATCTTAACTTGCCTGACAATAAAATTTTCTCTCCACCTATGGATTTTTACTCTCCGGGACCAGGTCATGAAATGAAAAATCCAACACTGACCACACCAGCTCCCTGCCAGTACCTTCCCCAAACCTCAACTTGGAAGCATTGTCACCTGTTTTGTTGTGATGTCCTTGAGGCTGTGCAGGTCATCAATTGAGGCAGCCATCATGGATGACAGTGTCGCCAGACCAAGCACCGACAACAGCTGCTCACTGCTTTCTGTCAGCACAGCATTCAACCTAGAAAAGACAAATATTGCTTGGAGAAATGCTAAGGCCAAAAAGTCCAGTCTAGTCAACTCATTTTGAAGCCTTTATTTACATGATTGTGAAGATACACTTTGTCTTTTCAATATGTAATAGTGCAGCCCACATCTACCTGACACACAATCCATGAGCATGTTTTATGGTCTAGTCCCATACTCCAGTATTCAAAACATGGCAGGAACATTGACAAGCTGTTTGGGGCAGCCCAAATCCTGCCCCAAATGGGACAGCAAGGTACCTCATTTGGGGCAGGATTTTCCGGATCAAATTTTGCTCCTCAGTCAGGGAAATACTGTTGACCGGGGAGGGATCGTCTTCACAATCACATTTGATCTAGTGTAAATTCACTTTTCAGCCAAATGCTGTTGACCGGGGGAGGGGGGTGTCGGGCGTCTTCACAATCACATTTTATATAGTGTGAATCGGTAAATTGTTACTGCTGCCCCACAACTCCCAACAGCTCTGCCCAAAAATTTCAAAAAGCTGCCCAAAAAATTTCAAAAGCTGCCCCAATTTTGATGTGTTCGTACCAACCATGCCCCGACGAGCTCTAGTCAAAACTTGCCACATTTTTCATACTGGCCGTGACCCATGCTATTAGCCCAGCAAGTATAACATGGATTAAAAACTGGCTTGCATATCATTGCATTGTGCAACTGGATTTTAAATGGCAAAACAGCTAAATATAAGTAAAGGCTGGAAACAGACCTCCTTCCACAATGCACACTGGTATTAGACGCTTTCAGCAAAATTAAAACCACTTTCCAACCAAGTTCCAAGGTTGACATCATCCAGGCATCCCAAATTTGCCCAAGATCCAAATTTGTCTAGGCAAAATTATTAATGTAAAGTTGGGATAAATGGCAAAAACACAAATATGCTAGGTACCTAAATGTGCACTATTCAATAATAATTAGATTAAATTAAATAAGATAGATTGTAAGATATAGATTACAAGACCTGACACTACTACCAACACACTGTATAAAGGAGAATACTTCAGGATATCAGTATGATAGAGCCCCAAAGTGCAAATTAAATCCTGTTTGGACATGGACAATTGACAATTAATCTACAAATCTGCAGAATTGGAATGCGTGGCGAGTTGGATCTTGATATGATCTTACAGACAGGAACTAAGGGCACAGGTCTGCCCACGCTACTATATTATAGTCACTAAATTAGCATATGTAATTACCAATAATTGATGGCACAAACGAACTATTAATGTAAAATAATGTAAATATTTACCGACAGATTCCCAACCGCTGCAACCACTGGCAATCAACCGGAGACGCACAATATTCTGCGCAATAACTGCCGGGAATTATGGGCCAGCTGTTAGTCGGAGGTTGCTGATTGGTCGGAAAAGTCGCAAGACGCACAAAAGGTGCTAAGTGAGTGAAAGTTGTGCCTTTTTTAAATCATAGCTGAATACAAAAAAAGTACCGGGGTGTAAGCTCTCTGGACAGCCAATTCCATCAGATTCCTTAAGAGCCCTTTGCCAGACGTGGCTTACAGGTGGCCAGATTGGCGTTGCAGGGGCGCACGAAGTACATAGCCAGGAGCAATCAGGGGCAACTTTGACGAAGAGCAGATGTATGGGTAGTTTTGCGCAGCGAGTTTAGCTATAGTGTTTAAATTACATATGACATTGAAAACTGTATTTGACAACACCAAAAAAATTCCGTTTTGTAGCATTACTGCATGACCATAGCACCCCCCCATTTGGGGGTGCTGGGATCGCCTTAGCATAAGCTATCTAGAGAGCTTACGCGTTAGCACGTTGTGAACAGCACTACTAGGGCTGCGGAATCGGAGTCGAAGTCGGAGTCGAAGTCGGCCGGAGTCGGTAGTTTTGGCCGGAGTCGGAGTCGGAGTCGCTGAAATCTTACCGACTCCAACTCCGGCCCGGAGTCGAAGTCGACTTTTTGGCAATTGGTGATTACTTTGGTCGGTAGAATAGTCGCCGGCCTAACTTTGCATCCCTTTCGAAAGAAAATGAGTGGAAAATGAATCGAGTGGAAAGTTTACTCAACTAGCGGTAGATTTGCGCCTGATGAAGTTAGGGCAATAATTTTTACGTCATCTGATCATGATTGGGGCTTTGGACGCACCGACTCTTACGGTCACACGGCGCCCATTTTAATATAATCGTGCTCGTTTTGTCAAGGAGATTTGAATCATACCATGGTGACCAGGTTACCTAAGTCAAATTCAAAATTTGACCTCAGGTCAAGGTAATTTAAAGTCATGTGCTGAACCAGGTATGTCGTACTGCACAATGTCGGACGCGTCTCGACGAGACATACACAGTGATGCCCCTCTCACGTTCTTATCTTCATTTTATTCCGCCGCCTGCAGACGAGCGCGACTGGGCTGGACGCGCGGCCGGCACGCCGCGCCCGTGCTCGGGCGGCGTAGCTTTGTTCTCCATACTGTTAAGAATGAAAACAAACGGAAAAAAATAGATGGCATTACAAATATTGCTTATCACATGCGGTTGGAGAACGGATATAGGCCGGAGTCGGAGTTGGAGTCGGAGTCGGAGTCGGTCGATTTTTTTCAGACCGGAGTCGGAGTTGCTAAAATTATGTCGACTCCGCAGCCCTGGGCAACACTATTCTCTAGAATTGTGTTTTCCATTGGGAAACTAACCACGTGGTTGTAAATGGTTAGAGGTGCCACGGCCCAGAATCAGGTGGTCAACTATAATATTATCCACCCAATGGTTATAAAAAGACCGGGTTTGGGCCCAAAATAGCGAGGAGTTGCATATCAACGAGACGGTCAAGCGGCCTCCTGAAAGTCCTCGTCTGGGGCATGACGAGCCACAGAGGCCTCGCTGACCTGCAAATCGTAACTCACGGCCAGACAGCCTTTGCCGACTACTATACCAAGGAAGCAGGAGCGGATATAGCCGATTTGAGGGGAGGGGGGGGGGGGGGAAATCCAGTGGCGTATTTCCAAAAAGTTGTTGACCGGGGTGGGGAGGGGGGCGGGCGCGTCGTAAACCAGTCAGAAACTGTACGTCCGGCCGTTTGTTTTGCAGGGGGGGGGGGGGTGCAAATCATGGTATCAGGACCTTGGGGGGGGGGGGGGCAAGGCCCCTTGGCCCTTGGATCCGCCCCTGCAAGGAAGTGCTGAAAATGGCCGGAACATCAGTGATGCTTTGACGAAGGGGAGTGGCCACTTAACCGATGCCAAATTCCTGCCGGACATGTATAGAGCATTTTTTTCTTCTTCAACAAGATGGCGATCTTGTCCATCACACCAAGAAGGCCGAGCATTGGTGCCGCAATCACTTTCGGGCTTTTCCAGAGAAGGGGTTTAACCAGGCCATAGGCGTAGGAACCTTGTGTGGGGGGAGGCATGACCCCCACAGTTTAGGCTGGAAGCCAACAATGTTAACTGCCCCCCCCCCCCCCGCCCAATTTTTAGGCTTTCTCCTGCCATCACTAATATTGATCCGATATGAATGCCTTAAAGTTACGAAAATAATGATGACTACATAATCTCGCAATACCATAGCCTAAAAGCATAGGAACTGGGGAGGTGGGGAGGCCAATGCCCCACTTCTTAGGGAGGGGGAAAAGTGGGCATATCATTATGTACTTGTGTAATTTCTCATCAACTTTGTCCGCTGCCACACGTGGAAGCCAAGACGCTGAAATGTAGTAAATATGTAGGTGTATTGGTTGTACAATGTACATTGTAAGACTGCCACTTAAATATGCACATATAGGACGCACGATTATCAAAGGACCATACCAGAGCAAAACCTGCACTCATGCACACAAACATACAGTTCTCAACATTCACACATTATCAATTAAAGCTTCCAACCTCGTGACAAGGCACCTGGGGTGCTGTTTAATGGAGAGCGCTCCTGTAGACCGGCGCGTATCCATAGCCGACCCCGCGGCCAACTCCGTGTGCGGCGCCATGGACAGCTCCGCGGGCCACGCCATGGACGGCGGACCCCACGCCGCGCCCGCCGCCGTGGCCGTAGCCGTATCCGCGGGCTACCTCCGGGTGGTTGGCGTAGCCGTCGTAGGTGACCTCGGCGTTGAAGCCGCTGTAGCCATCTGCAACGTACTTGACGTGCTGGGTGCGGCCGTCAGGCAGGTTGACGGCGTAGTAGCCCTGCACGTTACCGGCGCCATCCGACTGCTCCTCCTTGTTGAACATGGGTCCGTAGTGCGGGTCGTCCACGGCGTACTGGTAGTGGTACGGCCGCGGCTCGGCGTAGTCGTTGCCGTAGCCGCCATGACCACCATGCGCAGGGCGCCCTCCGTGCACGCCGCCCAGAGCACGGCCGGCGCCCAGGTAGCCCCGGCCGAGGCCTCCGACTCCTCCGTGGCCCACCACCCCGGCGTGGCCTACGCCAACGCCGTGGCCGGCCAGGCCGGAGGCGGCGGCGGCGGCCACCAGAGCTGACAAGATTACAACACGCATGGCGGGATAGTTGGTGCTGTCTGGGGCGGCGACGGTTGCAGACTGATACCTACACCTGGGCTAAGGGGCGCCTTTATACTCGGTATGGGACAGGTTTTACACACGCTGAAAGGGTGTGGTCACAGATGTTTTAGATTCAACTGCAGGTTCCACGAGGCTGTAATTAACAAGTCCAGAGATGGTAAAAGTGCTCTGAGTGACGCCGACCAAAGGTGGCACATACAAAAATGACCGCAGCATAGCTGGGGTCATTTTTTACTTCACGTGAATACCCTAACATCTGGCTGCATGCTCACATCATCCCTATATTTTAACCAGCGCCGTGCCGGGGGGGGGGGGGGGGTATAGACACCTCCTCAGCTTTTTTCGCGGATAGCAGAAAAACGGCGACGCGCAGCGCCACCATTTTTGGCACAGCTGCTTGTGCATCAATTGTCCACATCATGTTTTAAAAAAAATCCTCGGGTCTTCTTAGGTCATGTCACCAGACACGTGACCCCACCTCCCAAAAGAACTAGTGGTCGTACCAGTCACAAGTTTGGGATGATCGGATTTCCACTTACAGGACTTCATAAGGGCACATATATTTACAATTCGTGTATCTTACATTTTTAATATCAGCGACCTAAGGTCGGCTTAATTTCGTGACCTTCCTATTATAAGTCTAAGGGGAAATATTCAAATGCTTCGAAGACGCAAGATAGCAGTCTAATTCCTTCTGGATCATGTTATTATAGGACATTGTTGATGACATAGGTGCCATTTTTGTTCAGTGACCTTTAAACCTTTAGAGTGAGTTTTATGTCAGTCACTGGCCGGAGTGGCGCCGTCACTCGCCGGAGGGGCGCCGTCACTAGCCGGAGAGGCGTGGCCACTGGGCGGAAGGGCGCCGTCAATGGTCGGAGGGAGCGCCGTCACTGGCCGGAGGGGGCGCTGTCACGGGCCGGAGAGGCGCCGTCTGTGGCAGGACACGCCCTCACTGGCCGGGGGCGCCGTCACTGGCCGCAAGAATGCCGTCACTGGCCGGGGAGCGTCTTCACTGGCCGGAGTGGCACCGTCACTGGCCAGAGGGGCGTCGTGACTGATCGGAGGGGCGCCAGCTTTGCATAGGCGCCTCGGGTCCAAAGGACCAGATCATGACCTGCATGACCTGATAGTTGATACTCGGTACGCCACCGTCCGTAAGTATGAGCCTTGACTTTGTATTCGACATTTTGAAATATGCGTGGCGCGTCTGGCGCTATTTTCTAGCTGGAGCGATTCCTACAACCAATGTAAGTTGAAAAAACGTCGCGTTTTTGCGCCAAAGTTTATAGCGCTGAATAGCGTGCGTGGAGCGCATTTCGACAGTATTTGAGGAATTGCGACTGGGACTTGGGTATGGTTGTTTTCCTTTTCCCTGTAAACATGTAGCCAAATAAATTCACACTTTGTGAATGCGTAGGTAAAGTTAATATTTTTCATTGTCAAGGTTATTTTAAATTACTATAGCTTAGGATGGCTACTTTGGCCTCAGGTCATATCCAGACTCAAGTAATTTCAGGTACCAATTTTAAATCTGACACCAATTTTGCACCATGCTTAGGTACTTATCCCGGTGCATGTTATGGGTGCTATGAGTAGAGGTTTCATATTTTTTTAGCATTTCCAACTAGACAAGATCAGATTCAGCATGAACTCAGCTACACACAAAATGTTTGAACGCGACAGAAGAGGTAAAATTGGGTTTGTCTGGTTTTTACCACTGGCGAATCCAGAGGAGTGGGGGCATTAGGGGCAAATGCCCCCCCCCCCCCGCCACAGGAGCATGGCGGGAATTCAATACAAGGATGTCCCCCGCCCCGTGTGTTCCTGCATTGGCTGTAAGAAGTGATAATTAGGAAGAAAAAAGTCCCCCTCGGTCAATAACATTCGCTTTGAGAACCCCACACCCCGCTGAACGATTTTTCGTGCTGATGACCCGACTCCCCCCCCCCCCCTCACCCCCCGGTCAACAACTTTTCGCTGCTGAAGCGGAGCGAAATTTTACCCCCCCTATTATCAGACCCTAGATCCGCCAGTGTCAGTTCCTGACGAACCAATCGGCTTGCAGTTTTTTTCCTTCGCTTGCACGCATTCGCGAACGCCTGACACCCATGGCGCCGTGGCAATGCAGATTTCGCCAGTTTCTCGCCAGTTTCGGCCGCGTAATTTTAGTTAGTAAGTGCGATACTGCTGTGCGCTATTTTAGCCAGCGATTACCAAAATAACAGCGATTTGACGATCCCCATGGACAAAATTGTGTCAGGGAACAACTAGCCTAACCTAACCTAACCAACCCCGCCATTAAGTCCGATCGGGTCCGCCTACAGCTCGTAGCCATTAACTCCGATCGGGTCGGCCTACCGCTCGTAGCCATTAAGTAGGGAGGAGAGCACGCGAAACATTACAAGATATTGTATCAAGGGCTAAGTGTGCTACCAGAGAGTGTACCCGAACGACGCTTGGGATAGGCTCCGCCTCCTGCTGTCTAACAGCCGATCCTATTGGGCATGCTGACGTTCATCCTTCCTCCTCATTGGCCAATCACGTTTGGGGCATTATGAACACTGGGTACTTTTGAATTCATAGCACTTATGAACTCTGGGCACTTATGAATCCTGGGCACTTGTGAATCCTGGGCACTTGTGAAACCTGGCACTTGTGAAACCTGGCACTTGTGAATCCTGGGCACCTATGAATTGTGGCACTTGTAAGCTCTGGCACTTATGAATCCGTGGCACTTATAAAAGGTCCACCCTCCCATTCATGTGCTGCGCAATATTTCACACTGTATATTGGAAGAAAGTAACTGTTCACTGCTATGCTCTACTCAAAATTCATCACAGGGAACGGGGCAGGGGACAATTTTGTAAGGTATCAATATATTGGGCTCATAAAAACAAGGTTAATTTTTAATAATGTAAATTTAAACAAAAATGGATACAATCTCAAAACAAACTAAAAAATGAATTTAAAAAAACATGATATTTGTGGTTGTGACGTCGCAACCTAGCTAAAATCAGCGGTATTTTCTGCTCGGCGGTGACAAAACTTGTCTAAGGTAAATGCAACGGAGATTTGTATGATGTAGGAATCCGAATCAGAGCGTCTGAGGGACGATTCATTTCGAAGAGTCTATGTCTTCTGCAGTCAATGTTTTAGAGTCGTATTTTATCATACCTTAGGGTCTAAAAATGTCAAGTCCTAAACGACTCTAAAAAATTGACTGCAGAAGACATAGACTTTTGTCGCGTTCAAACATTGTGTGTAGCTGAGTTCATGCTGAATCTGATCTTGACTAATTGGAAATGCTAAAAATTGTGAGACCTCTACTCATAGCACCCATAACATGCACCGGGATAAGTACCATGGTGCATTCTCGCTGTTGCTTTGTGACGTACGTCGGTCTTGGATCCGATTCTCAAACAGCCAGGGCGAAAAATGACAAGATATTGTAGCAAGGGCTAAATGCGCTGCCAGAGAGTATACCCTACGACGCTTGGGATAGGCTCCGCCTCCTGCTGTCTAGCAGTCGATCCTATTGGTCATGCGGACGTTCATCCTGTCTCCTCATTGGCCAATCACGTTTGGGGCATTATGAACACTGGGCACTTTTGAATTCATGGTAGTTATGAACTCTGGGCACTTATGAATCCTGGGCACTTGTGAATCCTGGGCACTTACGAATTGTGGCACTTATAACCTCTGGCACTTATGAATCCGTGACACTTATGATATACACACATGGGAGGCACCGCGCTATTTTTACCACCAGGCAGCGCGCATGTCGTTCGGGCCGATAACGGTCTGCGGGGGCATATACATTTAATTGCCACGGTTCACTGCCACGCTGAAACTCAGCAACTACATACGCTAGATACTTCATTCTTTCACCATTCGACAGCTACGCTCTTGTAGGGGTGTATTGTCGCCTTGCATACCGATCGGGCGCAAAGAAGGCCCACGAGGGCCCAAAGGAGATCCGAAAGCGCAACTGCCACGCTGAAACTCAGAACCTATTAGAGGGAGCGACTCGGGACCTTCACCAATCGACGCAGCGTGGTCGGAAACGGTGCCGTGTCGCCTTTCATACCGATGGGACCCAAATAAGGTCCTCCAGGGCCTACCGAAGGGTCAAAAACGCTACAGCCAAGCTGAAACTCAGAACCTATCAGAGATAGCGACTCGGGACCTTCGCCAATCGACGCACGCCGGTCGGAAACGGTGCCGTGTCGCCTTTCACACCGATCGGGCTCAAAGAAAGCCCATCAGGGCCCAAAGAAGGGTCAACAGCGCAAAAACCCTGGCATAAGCCGCCGCGCAATCGGCCCGACCGAATTGAAGGACATCTTGCGGTAGGATTTCTAAGCTTTCGAGCGGTGCCTCCCGTTGTTGTTGCTGAGCTGCTACAAAATGAGTACCTAGTTCTATTTTTATTTCACCGCCAGCTTACTATGATGTCTATTCTATAATTGCCCAGAATCTCATTACAAATATATCCAAAAGTTAGCAAGATGTTATATCAGTTCTACAGCTCAAAACGTTCTTTAAAAGGCGCAGTTTGTCTACTCAGCGGAATGTGCAAACTGAGAGAGAAGGTTGCAGGTTGCATCCAAGTCCTGAACTAAACTGCGTCTTTCCGCATCTTGGCCGGGCCGCAACACTTACGTGTATACTCATCGCCAATATAATTCCATCATAGACACTCTGCTGGACGTAGTCAGTGACTTCAGTGGCAACATGGACGAAGGCCGCGTCACCAGTCTTTGTTCGACGGACCTGGCCAGCGCCTTTGGTTGCATAAACCGTAATATGCTACTGAACAAGCTATGGTATATTTTTGCTATGGCATATTTTGCCACTCTGATCGGTAGAATATTTTGGAGGTCGCAAACAAATCGTAAAAAGACGTGAAACGGAGCGAGATGTTCCAGTAGGAGTGCTGCATCACCTACACACTTACTCGCACCATGCCGGGGGAGGGGGGGGGGGGGGGGGGGAGGGGCCTGAACTTCTCGTCCTTCTAACTCGGCTCCTATGGGGAGTAGGCAGAATATAGCAAACACCGTTTGATAGCTCGTGAAAAATAATGTCGAAACTATTTCAGTCATTTTTTGCCGATGTCAATATTAAGGTCCCCAGAGGTCATCAAAGGTTAATTTTTCCCATTTTAGGACTTTGCCCCGGAAACCCCCAAATATCTCGGGGAAATATTATGGCTAAGAACAAACGGAAAAGCAACCGAAAGTTCTTGAAAAATGTCATCGCCATTGGTGTCCTCAAATTTTAGCTCAAGTCAGGTCTCAGAGTTTAAGCTCCAGAATGCAGGTCTTCAAAGATTATAAAAACACTTTTGGCAAAACGTTTATAGTGAATAACTTCTTATCTAAGCACGATAGAACAAAATAATGTAAATGTCATCGTGCTTGTCTGGTCAAGGCGCTTCGCATCATATTATTTTGCAATTAGTTTAAGTCAAAGTTAAAATTTGACCTCAGTTCAGGGTCATTCAAGGTCATCCGAGGGTTATATGGCGACCCAGGTGGGTCGCAATGCACGTATTCTCAAGCGCCTCGGTGATATACACACAATTGTCTCAGTTTCACATATTTATCTTTATTCGATCAAAAGTTGTTGGCAAAAAGTGTTGGTTACCTCGGATGACCTCGAATGACTTTGAAGGGCTCAATGGTCATAAATTATACCTGGTTCATACAAATGACCTATAAAAGCATGATCTTGAAATAATTTGTCTCATCTAATGCGTATTCTTTGAATAAGAGGCATTTTCAGATTTTGCCATTGACATTTAATGGGGAGGTCACGTGAACTACCTGACCTTAGGCCACCGATATACAAATTTGGGGTAGACGAATTGTAGGTACTTATGGCCTAGTTAAATCCTGTAAGTTAGAAACCGCTCGGCCAAAACTGTGGCTGTGGCACGACCGCAAACCTATTGGAGGTGGGATCACATGACCTGACCTGGTGACCTGACCTGAGATGACCCGAGGTCAAAAATTTCACACAATGTGGGTGATTGATGCCCAAACATTCTATTTCCGAAAAAAGGCCGGGGTTAAGGCTGTTTGTCGAGTTTCAGTTAAACCGTAGCTGCCCCTCGAAGCTATGAGAGGCTGATACGAATAGAGGTCATAATCAACAAACAATTAAAAGAAATTGTACCGAAAATCACCCTTATTATGTACATTACATGGTATAGCTAAACCACTGGCTGTTCAAATAAGTGACGACTGACGAACCTTTTACATTTTCACCGGGGTCTGGTTACAGAACAGTGACAAAAAAGCATGCACATTATATACAAATTTCGTTTAGCAGTGTTGCAAAATCAATTTCGAAAACGCACCATGTCCTATTATTGCTTCAACAGAAACATGCCCTCGGGCGCCCTCCTGCTGGCGTCACAGGCGTCTTGACAGATCTAGTAGGAACTAAACTTCGCCACCCCCTGCACTGAAGAAGGCTCATAGCCGAAAATATATTTTGGATTCTCTTTCGATATTTTCACATAACATGAGCATAAGGTTAAATTTATTTCTACTAATAATTATCATAATGCTCAGATTAACGTTCGATAACATTAAAGAAAAGGGCTCAGGAGTACAAAGTTAAAATGAAAAGAGACAGACACTTCGACCTTCGCTGTGTATAGGATGCCAGAAAAACACCAGTAAAATGTTTACCGAACATACGAACCCTTAGCACCTTGTCATGCGTTGTTCAATGATGGCATAGAGAATATTGAGAAACCAGCATATCCAAGCTGGTTCCTGACTTACGGATCACACTCAGTATCAAAAATAGATATAATATTGTATCCGTCAATGAATTACCTCTTTTGCCAACAAACAAAAAACAAATAATCAAAGTCTACCCCACAGAAAATCGGCACAAGGCCAGAGACAGTCGCGAACCATTTTGGAATAGCTTTCTGAATCAGGTTCTGGGCGTTGTCGGCCAGCTGGACGGGGATAGAGGGAGGGAAGGGGGGGGGAGTGCGGGCCCAGTGCCGGGTATATAACCCGACTGACCAGTGCAGAGATCATTCAGCTCCCTGCAGCGGCACGACAAACAACATGAACTCCCTGGCTGTAAGTGTTCACCGCTGGTACATGCAGTGATTGACAATTGTGCAATGGGCACTGTCGGAGAAAGGGGCTCAGGGAATGCTTGAGCTTGTTAGTGAGCTCATTTGAGCTTGTTAATGACCTCATTTGGGCTCAATTTATGTTGCACATGTAACATTAAGTAACCTTAAAAGTTACCATTTACGTGCATCATGTCAGAAAAAAAACGACAACATGTTATTGTTCGTTTTCAGTTTCCGTTTGAGGTGACTTTCCTTTCGCAAACATTTTTGACAACAGAATTTCAACGAAAAAGGCACGATGTCCCAACAGCTTTTTTTCTTTAAAATGTTTAACCATCCCCCACCCTGGGATGTTCATTTATCGTTGACCGCTGATTGGGTGGCTCAGCGAATCTGCCTATAAGCTCCATCTGACCTCTGCTCTCCGCTCTTTCCTCAGTTCGTCTGCCTAGCGGCGCTGGTGGCGGCCGCGGCTGCCTCCAACGGATACAACGCCGTTAGCAACACTCACAGCAACCAGTACGGCGGCTACGGATACGGAGGCTACGGCGGAGGCTACGGAGGTGGATACAGCTCTGGATATGGCCAAGGCTACGGCAGCCGTGGATATGGAGGTGGATACGGTGGTAACGGAGGCTACAACAGCGGATATGGATACGGAGGCTACGGCGGTGGACTAGGCCGCGGGTATGGCTCCGGATATGGATACGCTCGTGGAGGATATGGCGGATATGGCTCTGGATACGGAGGAATTGGCTCCGGATACGGATCTGCCCGCGGCGGATACGGCGGATATGGCTCCGGAAACGGATATGCCCGTGGCGGATACGGAGGATACGGAAACGGATACGGATATTCCAGCGGTGGATATGGAGGATACGGATACGGCCATTAAGCTTAGATTCAGACACTATGTGAATAATTTGGGCGTGGTTATAGGTGGCCTGCACTGTTTTAATTACGTTCCATGTAGTCACAGCTGCTCGTTATTTATTGAACAAATGTATGCCCATGGTCTCATGTTTCCTGAACTGTTACACCGAACATTACGAACAGGTGAAGCATGAATATGATGATAAGGACGATTTTGGGTTAATGGCGCCTCAACTGCTCTTGTTATTCGGGTATGCTGAGGACCTGTTACAACAAACACATACAAGACCTGTTAGGACCAGTTACACTCATCATTTTGAATCATCGGCACCGAGATGAAGACGTCCAGACATAGATGTTTTCAAGCAGTTGCTACCATAAGCAGTCCTCCGAAGCTTTCTTCTTATCCTATCTCAGTTGGATAGAGCGCCTTTCCGTATCCATTCTCCTCCTGGCAAGACGGGCGTTCGATTCGACAGAGGTTCGCGCCCCGACTCGTGCCAAATATTTTGTATTGTATACGGGATAATTTGCGGTCGGTGGAAGCGGCTGCGGTCAGCTAAGAGCACTGGGTGGGGATGATGATTTGGGGCTTACGGGCGTCACAAATGCCGCGCGGGTAGTGCCGAGGCCCTGCAGCCTCTACAACTTTCGACTAAAAAATTATGCCGGCGAACAACAATGGCGCTTTGGTATGGTAGATGCTGGGGTCCAAGCAACAATGTCCGCTTTACGAAGGGCTTTCATCACAGAAAACCATCTAAATAGGCGCGCTAAAATATATGAAACGTCTGGATTCATAGTACATACTCACAGTCATGAACAATGTACTTCATTGTTTGTGATAGCATACCTATACCAATCAACTCTGTGCGTCAAAATCACAGAAACGGCGAGGTTCTACCAAGAGCTTACGGAACCAACAGTCACATGGCAAATTATCCGGTGCAACGCGTTATTTATGTTACACATTCCGGCCCCATTGGTGGGATCATATCACTTTATGTTCAACAAGACTTTACGAAAAACAAAGCTTGGCTACATATGGCTACGGTACTTTGCTTCACCTCCGACAACGTTATTTTGCATGTCCCTACATCATTGCAGAAACAACAATCATGCCATTTAATTTAACTTTTTTTTCCTCGAGCGGTTGTAGATTATCGTTTTTTCTTCTTTTTAAACCATGTCAAATAAGCAAATGGTAAACTCCGTTGGTGTGTCTGCAAGACGCTGTTGTTTTGGAAGTGTATGGAGAAAAGTATTCCTCAAGTTTCCTCATTTCATATATTTAACCACTTTTATCTTGTTCGGTAATAGTAGATCCATTAAAGCAAGGCCCTATAACAGGTTAGGCGATGTTTTATACCAAAATTAAACTAAGTTTTTAAATGTCATTGTGGTAAATTACCCATACAGTGGTAATTCCAACAATAATGCTACTGAAACTGGCAAATATGACAGCAAAATATTTTAATATAATTAATATAACAAAAAAGTCCGCGCCATACCTTGGGGGGGGGGGGAGGTCTGAACGCCTCCTTCTATCTCGGCTCATATGGAGAGTAGGCAGAATACAAAATACGTTTGATAGGTCGTGAGAAATAATGTCGAAACTAAATCAGTCATTTTTGGCCCAGAGGCCAGTTTAACCAAAAAAAAACTGACGTCGGCGATTATTTTTCGGCCGCAAAACTGACGGTGAGTTTCACCAACGCGCGAAAAAACAATCGCCGACCTAAAAAATAAACTGATAGATTTACTGTGATTTACTGACGGCGAGTTTCACCAACAGCCAATGCGGCAAAAACGGTGGCCACAATTGCGCCATTATTTGTGGCGAAACTACTGAAAATAATAGACGGCTCAGGCGTCAGTTTTTGTTATTTACATTGCCGTTGGCCGGGTTGTCAAGGTCGTCGTTGTGATCGTCGCACCGCTGCACTGTCTTCGTGATTGTGTTTTAGAGGCTTATGTGATCAGTGTTGGTGATTTTGTACTGAGTCAAGTAAATCGTTGGTTTAATTGTCATTAGAAATTCATTGGACATCATCGGAAATTGGTTTCAACTCATCACTCACATCAAGTCATCAACATTGGACGAAGATGGGCAAGAGGTATAACTTTGGATTTCTTCCAGAACACAAATCAGTAAGTATCTACAATTATCCTTTTCACTTTTCCTCATCATTGACAGGCCTTAGTGTTTGAGGTCACTATGAATCCAATGCTGACTTTTACTAAGACTTAACTTATTGAATTTGCCTAAATCTGGAAATATTTTGTTTGGTAGAGTTTAGCTTGTTTACAAGAGGCCTCATCAACACATTTTAACTTGGATATTTTTTGGAGGTAAACTCCTCAGGACTCAGATCAACCACTAACTGAAACATCCTTTGTTTTGTGTTGTGCCTAACCAAGTTTTTAGTGGAATTGAAACTTACCACGATACTTTCTTGCTAAAAATATGAATACCAGTAAAATTATAAATTTACCCATTCCTCCCTTTCACAGAGTGGCTGTTCTCGTCAGGATTATCAACCCCCTGCGGAACTTGTAGCTGGAGCCTGGAGAAACTGAAGCAAAAGCTGCATACAATTGAATTAATGCTTGTCCATTTATTGGGTCTTCAGCTCAGCTTGAAGATTGAAACATATTCAAGAATGTGACTGATGTGATCCTAACATTGGAGCTGCAAGACGGCCAGTGTGCTTAAACCAGAGTAATTGCATACATAGTGCTTAGGTACCATATTTAGTGAACATGATCAATGATGCATCCGTCCCTGTTATTCTGCCTTATTGTTATGGCAGAAGAATTGGTGAGGTGTGAAAATTTCAGAATATATTGTGTGCTAATATCCAATCTACATGCCTACAGCCTGTAAATATTGTTCTGAAATATAGCCTAGTCTGTATGCTATATTTCAGAACAAGGATGTCAGTAATTATTCAACATAATTTGTAAATAGTAATTTCCAGAAAAAATATAGATTATGCAATATGCATACCAACAAAAACAGCAATGCTTGGTCATGTTTGAAAAGTATCCAGTCAGATGGCCAACAATCTGTGACATTCTATTACTGTTGCTAAATATGCTCTGTAACTATTTGCTGACATTTAAAGGGAATGTTTCACCTTTGTATTGGTTTTGGACTGAGATAGCCATGTCTTTGGCAGTTATTGAAATGTCGAAAATACTAAGGCCATTTTGCCCAAAATGGCCGTTTTTAAGCAATTCAATTTATAGTTGCAAAATGGGGTCTAGGCCAGTGCCGCCGCTGATTGGGTGACACTTTTTCTGCCAATCCCACTTTGTCAGCCAATCAGCGCGGTCTATGGCTCAATAATGACGTCATCATCCCAAATTTAAATTAAATTAAAATTAAATTAGAAATTAATAAAGTTAAGTGACTTTACGAGACAAAAAATATCACCATTGTTTTCAGCAGCACTTATTCATATTTTCGCCTACAACCAGCATATATTTGAAAACTTTCAGAAAGGTGAAACATTCCCTTTAACCTTGTTCATGACTGTGCATGTGACATATTTGATGATCATGAAGAAGAAAAAAAACAGTGCTATTCATCCTCAAGATAAATACAATATAGATAATGTGTGATTGTGTTTGTTTCCTGAGAGAAAAACTGGTTCTGTGAAGCATAGTAATTATAAACAACATCAACATCAATCATCATCAATGTATTGTCTGTACGTTGACCTCGTTTATCACCATCTAACAATCAACTTGCAGAGGTCATGAGCTTCGGATCATCAGTAACTGATGTAGTATAGCAGAAAGACATGCCCAAGGAATACATTGTATTGACTGCATTGAACTATAACCCTTAAGGCGGCCGCACACTAGGCCATTCGGCGCGCGGAGGTCGTGATATCGCTACGACTTTCCGCGCATCTTTAGCGACTTTCCGCGTTCGCGTCAGCCGAAACGTCAAAAATCGCGGACGAATGTCGTCAGCCGGCCATCTGCGGACCGGCGGAAAAAAGCTGATTCGAACGAGCTTTTTTTACGCGACTACGACGCGGAGCCGCGGACAACAAAATTGATCATGCTAACAGTGGCGAATCTATGCAAGACAGAGGTGCACATTTTGCACAGCATGCTCTTGCCGCTGTGAAATTTATTATGTAGAAGTTTCGTGGTTCTAAACTTACATCTTCGTCGAAAAATGGCCATCATTAATTTACCTTGTGACAGACACAGGTGCGACATGCTGTATGTCGGCGGGGCGGAATCTCGCGAGCAGACAGCGCCGAATCCGCCGGAACAAGGACGATATTCAGCGGTATCGACGCGATTTTCCGAGGCGGAATGTCGCAGTATATCGCGCGCCGAATGGCCTAGTGTGCGGCCGCCTTTAGAGACTATAAAGTATAAACCCTAAAACCACATATCAATTTGCATCACAATCGGCATGGCCTTGCATCAAATCCTCCACACCCAGTCTTTACACAGGCATCCATAGGAAATGGGACCTCACTGAACAAGGCAAGCAAACTCTGTCCATCTTGTAGAAACAGACCTGCGCACCACCATCACAGCTTCAAATAGAAGATGTTCCTGTTCTACAGGCTTGTGCGGTAGCCAGAAATAGTACTGCTCCAACGCCATGCCGCGTCACCCTCCATCATGGTGGTGCTGTGGAGTGTGGAGACTGGAGGAGGCAGCATATTCTTAAAGACAAAAATGGTAACCTCTGTTAGCATTTGTCCAAATAAAATGTTGCAATCATTGAGCAGATTGTCAGCCAATATATTCATGCTTCTAAAGCGTTCTTCCAAAAGGGGCTAAGTATTGATCTTAGTTTACTTGAACCGTATGTTCGTAGGTCTTCTAGAAAGGGAATTTTGCGCTCAGTAATCTTGAACCAGGAATGATCTGACTGGTATAGTCTCTCAATCCATGATATTTTCATACTTTTGATGAACCCGTCTACGTGTACCATATTAGCCGTTTTCACGAAGGGTTTTGCGTTTTGGACGATTGGGGCGTTTGGGGCGATTGGAGCGTTTGGAGTAAATGGGCCTATAGCTTGTAAGAACACTGCTTTTTCAGGTGATTTTTGGTATCAATCACAATTTTAAGAATTAATGTATAAGTATATGCTCTTACAATGCACTATTTACCGTTAGTTCGCTTTGAATATTCCCATTCATGAGCAAATCTGGCAATTTTGGGTTGTGTTCGTTTCTTCTACAAAATATACAGAAAACGCCCCAAAAGAGGCTAAAAAGTATACTAGATAATCAGCTTTGATTAAATAAAATACGCAATTGACAGTTAGTTAGGGCAAAACTGAAGATATGAATGGCAAAGAAATGTAGCATTATGATGAAAAACACAATCAAATGTCAAAAGCATACACAGACCCTAATTCAACGTCGTTCCGTCCCGCTGAGATCGTTCAATATAGAGCGTTAACTTCGTTGGTTTTCGAATACCTGAACATTCCTTACGCATTTCGAATCACACCTTTTGTTGTTTTTGTTTTTGATTTTTGTTTTGTTTTTGATTTGTTTTTGATTTTTGGTTTTTTGATTTATGTTTTTTTGTTTTTTTTAATTTATGTTTTTGATTTCATAAATTGATTAATTGATGAATCTCACAACAAAAATGAAAAGACATAGAAGGCACCATGAGTGTATATATATATATATATATATATATATATATATATATATATATATATATATATATATATATATATATATATATATATATATACATATATATATATATATATATATATATATATATATATATATATATATATATATATATATATATATATATATATATATATATATATATATATATATATATATATATATATATATATATATATATATATATATATATATATATATATATATATATATATATATATATATATATATATATATATATATATATATATATATATATATATATATATATATATATATATATATATATATATATATATATATATATATATATATATATATATATATATATATATATATATATATATATATATATATATATATATATATATATATATATATATATATATATATATATATATATATATATATATATATATATATATATATATATATATATATATATATATATATATATATATATATATATATATATATATATATATATATATATATATATATATATATATATATATATATATATATATATATATATATATATATATATATATATATATATATATATATATATATATATATATATATATATATATATATATATATATATATATATATATATAT